>WBMZ01003314.1:0-82895 GCA_013400975.1 Atrichornis clamosus
CCCGGCCCCGCCCCCGCCGGGGCAGAGCCGCCGCCACCGCGACCCCCGCGCTGGGCCGGGCCGTAGGTCCCGCTGGGCCGGGCCGTAGGTCCCGCGGGGCCGCTGCGACAGATCGCGACAGAAAGCTGTTCTCACCGTGCTCTGTTCGGTTCCGTAGAGGCCGGGATTACATAACGACGCCGGAGCGAGCAGCTGCAGGATTACACCATGCGGATTAGGGATTACGTTGATTCAGCAGATTGTCCTGTGCATGTCTGAGAAAGATTACACCAGCAGAGTTAAGAATACCCGTTTGCTGTGGTAAGCCGTGGTTTAAGTAGAACAAATTAACTCAATACAAAATTAAATGCACACACAAAAAAAAAAGTAAAACACCCCAAGGTTAAAAATGTGCTTTAAATGGACAAAATAAAAGACAGACTGAAATTCAGGTTTTGACAATTACCTCCCTTGTGCTGTGGAACAGTTGCTGTTAGCAGCAACCAGCTATTACTGTCTGGATTAATCTTAAAAAAATCAAAATAAGTATTATGAAGACTAGTTACACTTGACTTCTGATGACTACCAGGTAAAAGTAAATATCTAAACTCTTATGATATACATTCTTTAGTAACTCAAAATTATTTAAGTGGCACTGGTCTATTTTACTTTGTCACCATGTGCTAAACTCTCTTCTTGTATGTCAGCTTCTAATATGAATGTTTTGAGTTCTGATTACTGGATCTGAGATTACTGACATTTCAGAGCTGACATTATGATGGACACTACATCTGCCACTGAGGTATGCACAAAAATTAATCGCGCAGTGAGAACCTTTAAGTTGCTTTAATTTCAGTTGGTTTCTTACAAGAGTTTAGGGATGAAACTTGGAAGTGAAAGTGCCACAGAAGAAATCAGTAAGCACACAGAATAAAAATTAATCCTAGACATATTTCAGTGGATAAAGATCAAAATGTAAACCTAAATTGTTGCTGTAGGCATTTCTAAGATAAGAGGACTTAGTCATTTGTTGTCATTTCAGAAAACTGCAAAGGAAAGAATTTTGAACAACTGTTGTCAAAAAAATTAACCTGTTAACCAAAGCACACTGAGATTTTTGAGCTATTTGTCATCTGTCTTCACTTCTGTCTTTTGTTAGAATTCCCTCATGATGTGACTATCCCATTCTAAAAGAAACTTGCAGTGTGCAAATTTGGGTAAAACATTGTTCTTATACAGATTTGTTGTCTCACCTTGAATTCTTCCTTACAGAGATCCTCATTTGTTTCAGGCAGCTTGATGGATTTTTTTCTCATTCCTGATTATTTTCTGTGTTCAGATCAGTTATGAGCTTCAGACAGTGAGGGTATGGGAAGTCATACCTAGATGAGAAAAACCAGACTCCTTTTAGCAAGACTTCAGGAGAGTTCCTAGCTCTTGGAGAAAGTAAGAGGTGTAGACTACTAACTGCCTGACAGATATCAAGGACATCTCAGAAAGCAATTTATGTTTAATCAGCCTATTAAGCAATTTTTAACATTTTTCCCCTTCACTGTTTTCATGACACAAATATTTGAGCTCAATATTGGGGTAGAATGAGATTTTACCTTTTTCTGACTTTTAGAAAGAATACATAATACAGTAAAATCCCATTCTTGAAAACAGCTGTGAGGTGCAACTTAATCTAAATGTACAAACAATGTATATTTGAAATAGCCACATGACTGAAATGATCATTAATTTGGGGGAGAGTTTATATATAGAGGTAATTTTAAAGATGTTTGAATAGCAAAGATCGATAAACCAAAACCCAAATCATTATTCAGTGCTTGCTTTTTATCTGCCTGTGCTCATTAAGACTCACAGGTACAGTGGATGCTTAGGCCAGCTAACCAGTCAAAGTACACAAAGCCAAGAGGCAATATGGATTCTGATTTAAATATAAGGGGAGTAAAGCACACGGGTTCGTTTAAAGACAAATCGAAACAGTTCAAAAGACGTGTTCCAATATATCTCCCTATACACAGGTGACTAACTTTAATGTATAAACTGTAACATTTCAAACAATATATTACTATTATTAATATCAGTTTAGATGACAAAGATGAGGGGAAAAGGGTAGAATTGATGTGAAGTTTTTTCAACAAGCTGGCACAGAGCAAAGTAGGCTCTATTTTAAATTTTAGATTAAAATACTCTAACTGGATACACAAAGTAACCTTTCACAAACTCCCAAGATGCATGGAAGATCAACATTTGAGCATTCATACAATTGGATCCTTAGTTCCTGTGAGCATCTGCATCTTAGAGGAAGAGAGTCAGTTTGGAAAGTGGAAGGAAGGTGCACAGATAATCTTTGTATTTTTCTAGTATGAACTGAGTGCAGACAGGTGTAAGCAAGTTAGAATTGAGTTTACCAACAATTTCTGCGGTAGTACTTCCTTTTCTTTAAATATATAATTTTTTTAATGAGATAGAGTCCAATTTATTCTTTTTGGGACAATGATACATACCTGAACTTCTGTTCAGAGTGCAACACCTTATGGAAAAACATCAACTTCTAAATACGTGACTACCTAATGATGTACTTTTCAGTCCCCCCAAAAAAAAAGAAGTCAAAACTGTGAATGCTGTCAGCAACACCTCTTTCAAAAATCATCTTTAAACCCAAATTGTGATACTTTTTATCAGAGCTTAAAAAATAGAGATATGCATACACACAGACATCCTTCTTGGATTGGTGAGGAAGTATTTTCACTCCCTTCTTTTGCCACCCCCTATTTGCTTGAATGCACAGGCAACAAAGTTTGAAAATAATCAGTAGTCCCATAGCCTTCCTCAAGCCGTCTTGCTCTCTGCATTCAGGTTATAAACAATTTGTCGTACGTGGAACAATTAGTCTAGTCCAAAGAGCTGATGAGTTGCATAGCACATCCATTTAACACACTGATGCAGTAGAAAACCGTCAACTTCTCCTAAGGGATTATCTGCCAGATCATCTCCTGAAAACGTTCAATTTACATCAGGAACAGCACCAGAGATAGCAAGGTGCGTGCTGACAGTAAGATAAAGGAAAGGAGATGTGAGATCTCTTTTTCGCAATAGCAGAACTCAAGTTATTTTGTCAATTCAGGATTCATATCCTAATTAAATCTGGTACAGGAGCTAATCTGAAATTTAGGTTATATATCCTGTTTATATTTTCTGTGATGGGAGCTACTGGATATTATACAATTTTGTGGAACTTTCTGTGAAAGGGGAAACTAAATGCACAAGGACAGCGCACTCCGATAAAATACAAATTTAAATCAGATTTTTGATGGCTGTGTAAAATATATGTGTGATACAACTTATATGCACTACATTATGTGAATATTTTGAATTCAGCAATAAACTCTAGTGCTGGTAACCCTAGAAAAATATGCAAGTGATCCTGTGAACATAACGGGGTGTTACCCTATTCTGTACTTGGCCCCTCTATGCATGTTTGTCTTTATTGCAACCTCACCCACATTACAGTAAACGTAAATTTGAAACCTTTTTAACAGCACGTGTAGAATTCAGGTCTTGACTGCTAGAAAAACAGACCTCCAGGATGATTTATTTCTTGTAAAAAGAGGATTTTAGTTCTGAAGTGACTCCAGTTTGTTTGTTTCTTTGTGCCACATGCTATGTTAATTGGTCTCGGTTGTGTACACAGAGCAAAGTGTATCTGTGAGCCAGCTCAAGAGGACGCCTTTGGGTGGAGACCTTGCTGTTACAGCCCAGTATCACAGGGAACTGCCATTTCAGATTGTCTTGTATGGACAGGACATTTAAAAAGCTAGAGAAGCCACCTGAGGTCCCATGAAAACTAGAATCCTCTACTTATAAAGTAAGTACAAATACCTTATACCTTTTAAAATTGGCCTCTAGAGAAAGTTAGCTTTCTGCTTGTGACAGCTGAAGTATAGGCAATGATTTATCATAAAGCTGATACTTTATTTTATTTGATCATTTAATGGGAAAAAAATCTTTCCTCCAATATAAGACAGTTTGCTTAAATATTTACTTTATGTACACTTTGAAGTATAATTAAGAAAAAACCAGCAAACATGAAAAAAAAAGATGGTCTATTGTGTTAGGTTTGTTCAGTAGCCTATTTGGTACAGTAAACCTTGACTATACCTAACAAGAAGACAGAATATAGCAAGGTTGGATGGTTGTAGAGTTGGCATGTCTACAGAATAAGTTTATTTTAACAATGTCAAGTGAACATTGGTTTCTGTCCAGGCAGTGAGTTTCTATTCTAGATTTTAAAAATCATTGTACAAACCTTGACCTTGCTGAGTTCTGGTAAGTTCAAAGCTTGTATTACTAATTTCACCTGACATCCAGACATGCGAAACAGTCAAGTGAAACCACATTCTGACTGAGAAATGATAAATTGGGAAGTTCTTGTTTTCTGGAATGCAAGAATTCTACCACCAAGATCTTACCTGACTGAATAATTAGCAGTCTGAGGAATGGTTCAATTGTGTGCACTGTCTTTCAAGGTGCAAGTGTCAATCTAATTAGCTAGCCAGCAACAGTCAATTAGATTGCCTAAATGCATTAGGTATTCATTCTGAATAAGCATGGCAGTTTGAAAAAAGTATTCATTGTTTAAACATGCTTTAGTGTGAATTTAGTTTTACTCTGCCTTCAGGGATTCACTTAACTTGACAGCAGACCTGAATGTTTGCCATCAACTGTGAATTAATGGAACTTACATATAACAGTACATTACTGTCAGAGTGCAACGGATGTCTTAGAAGAAACACGGAAAGTTGTATTCCAATAGCAATTTCTTCAGGGGAAAATGTCACAAGGTTTAAAAATGACATGCTCAATGTACATGTTTGTCTTTAGGTGCCGTTTTAGAAGAACAGCCTCTGACCAAGAAAAAAAATTGTTGTCAGAATAATATGCGAACAGGTAATTTCTTCCAAGTCTTTACTTGGATACATACACATATGCAATTAGAATTAATTAAAATTGCATTGATTTTGATAGCTGCCACTGGGATTGTCACAACTGCTCCTTAGAGCTGCCATCCCTTACTAGAGTTCTCCAGCCAGTGGTACAAATTCTGTAAGGAGATGCTGGCTTTGATCAATCCTAATATTTCACAGTTTGTGATTGATTAGCATGCAGTCCAAAGTTGCTTACAAGTGAGGAAGCATGTATCGGCCCCCTTTTATCTTCTGTCAACACTTCCCACTCATCTCCCCGTCCTTTTTTGTGTTAGCAGACAACAGTATTGGACAGTCTAGTATTTTAGCCTCTGGACTAGGCAAGACAGCTAAGTCAATATGTGGATTATCAAGGCTGGATTGGCTCTTTGGGGGTTAAGATGGTGTTGAGCCTGCATTTGTTTTCTTTTTAATAGCTAGGACAGTCAGGTTACAAAAGTTTAAACGCAAACAGACAAGATAGTTTAGGGACACAGCACTGTACACTACTAGGAAGAAAATTAACTCTACCCCAGCTGAAACCAGGACATCTACATGTCCTCCTCAAAAAGAATAATTAAGAGTATTTAGAGGCTGTTATTACCTCAGTCAGTTTTAAGTATTCATAGTCTAGCATTAGCAAGAACAACCTTGTTTTATTCCTCTTCACATCTTCCACCAAAATCCAACTTTTTTTTAAGAGTAACTTTTGTGTCCTACTTCTCTTTAATCTCACTTAGAAGGGTGTATCAAAATACGTAAGTATATATTATGTACAACATACATTGATAGAGTTCTATTAATTTAAAAGCTAAATCTTTTGTATTTTTTTTAATTGCCCATCATCACTTGACTTGTTAAAATTTTCTATTTTGATTATGGAGTCTGACTGTAGTATACATTTGACTTTCAAAGCATACCATTTGCATTTTTAGATTAATGTAATGTATTGATTTACCTCATGAAAAATCCTAACACATTCACCAATGCTAATGTAATTGGGTTTTGGCTTGTATTGAACCCCTTCTGATTCTCCAGTGTACTCCTTTACATCATTGACTATAGATTTAAAGGGTGCTTTCACATTTTCCTGTCTGTAAATACAGAACTGTAGCTTTGAAATTTGCTGCAAGCTACTGCATTTCAGTACAGTGGGTGTGGAGTACAATAATACCTATTTTTGTATTGTAGCAAATTACAAATTGCTAGTAATATTTTTTCCTAGTGTTCAAGCTTCCTGAATTTTCTTTTATTGTCTTTCATAATTCTGACATCTACTTTATCCTGTATTATTCTTATACTTTCACTAATTAGTAGCAAAGTATTAATACACAAAATTGAACTAATGAAAAGTACAGCTGGATGGAAAAGGGGGCACCTGCTCTAGATGAACATAGAGATTTCTTCAAGTTTCTCATTAAATTAAGGTTACCATTTTTCCCTTAGTATTGGAAAAAAAAGTCTATCTCTAGAAAGAAACAGCCTATAGAAAAATTGGCTGTAATTACAATCAAAAAGGTTTCAAAGGCTTCCTAAGCATTTTTTGTTCTCTCTCTCCATCTCTCTCACTTTTCTCTAATAGGCCTAAGAGAGAGCCTGAGGTATTTTGCCAGAACAGAAATGTCTGGTAGGGCTGCCGAGCTGGTCCTTAATACAAAGATCACACCTTAACAGTGATCATTCTCCCAAATGTTCCAAGGCCTGAATGACTCGAGGCATTTGCCTTTCTTGAGTACTCTGCCACTATGCCAGTGTGAGACAGCTCTATTTCTGAATAAAGAAAAGAAATAGAACCATAAGGCAGAATTTTAAGGAGGTTAACAAATTCTCATTAATTCTCACGAGAATTTCTTTGAAACCTTTCCAGGACCTATGTAAAAGGATTTTTCTGCAGGGCCTACCTTCTATCATCTTGCTTTTCCATCTGGTAGAATTTCAACAGTTAACTCCCGCAGACACTTAATAGAGTTAAGAGCAGGTCGAAGTTGAGAGTTATGTTTTTCTCACTTGATTCTCACAATTGTACAGATACCCCAATACACTGTTCATGTGTTTAGTACCCTTCATTTAAGGAAGGATTTAGCCTTCAACTGAATTACACTCTCTCAGGTCCACTGTTATGTTTGAATAGACTAAAACAATTTGTAGTTCTTGTTTAAAAACCTCCTTGTTTTTCTCCTGTTCCCATTTTATTCTTATGGCAATTGTGCTGTTACCTGTACAAAATAATTTAAAGTCTTTTAATAGTGAACTTGCAGTAAATGAATTGCCAGTAGACAAGCATAGAAAGCTTCAGAGTTAAAATAAATTTCCATGTAACTTCTAACAAGGCAGGACAGAACACACATTTCTGTGCAACAAGGTCAAACGTGAACAATCTTTGCAGCCTTTCTTCTCCCCTCCTCCAGCTTCCTAATTTATCTGCCCATAGGCAAGAAGGTCCACTTACTATTTGGATATTAGCACTTTGGTAACAGGAACATGAAACTGAATTCCTGTTGGGCGCTGGGGTATAATTGTCTTCATCTTAAAATAATATAAGGACTTACTCACACTCCTACATCAATATGCTGTCATAGAAATGGAAGAATGTATGCAAAAAGGGAGAGTGGAATTGCTGGAGATGGCCTAGAGGATAGCAGGATGCACAATGGTTTTGTTGCACAGAGGTAGAAGTAGCTAAGCATTTCTACCACTCTTAGAAAAACCAGGTTTATTTTATATATAAAGCTGTAGAAGCTCCCTCTAGGGTAGAATATCTTATGGCCACACTTCTCACTTTTTTTTTCTGCAAGAATAAAGGGGAACCCTAACACTTTTTCTTGAAGGACAAATAAGAAAACTAAAATCTTGCTTCCTCTTAATTCTATGTTTTGTATAAAACATATCTTCTATACTTAAAGAGTGAGACAGCAGAATTCTTATTTTCAGAACTTCTGGGAGAAATAACAGCAAGAACCTAGAGAGTGAGGTAACACATGATTCTCACCCTTGTGATGTCAGAAGACGGCTCTGTTTTTGTTTTGATTGAGATACTGTGGTTTCGTAAGACGGAAGAAATATATAAAAATATATATGCATATATATAAAGTGAGTTACCGATGCATTAAATGTGTCATAAATATATTCAGTCCAACTTCCAGATTTAGACTTACTTTTAGAAAGAGTGAAGTGATACAGTTAGATATGCTTTTTAAGCATGAACTGGACAAGTGTTGCTACAAGTGCCAACATTAGTGTCCTCTCTTTGGGGTGTTATTAGAATGCCTAATTATGTTTAACATTAACAATTCATCTAAGAAGGCTATTGAATTAGTAAAGAGCCATTTTGAGATCTGTGGAAATTACATTTGTAACCAGCAATCCCCTACCTAAGTGACTGTTCACAGCCTGTCCCCTCCCTTGGTCATTAAGAACTGGGCTGGGAAAACCTGGCGGTGGCCAACGGTGCTATGATTCAGCTCTTCATACAGCCCAGAGCAGTCTCACAGTGTGCTGGCCCACACCTGAGACTATTCTGGGTGCATCTGTACTGACTGACTCTTGCAGGAGATAGTTAAGCTAAAGATAGTTTGTGCCACTGGAACAGGACAAAGCAGACTTCAGACAGGTCATCCTGTGAATCACTGTACTCACTATGGTGAGTGGTCATGAAAGGCAAGTGAAGTAATGGAGAATTCAAAAGTTCCTCTCACTGCAAGAAAAAGGTTGATTTATTAATCTAATTTAGGTGCTTCCCATCTAATATCATGATAAATTGGTGATCTTTTCTGCATTTTGTTACGTGAAACAGTTCTGCCAGGTAGTGCTGTGTGTTGCTGGCCTGGAAGGCAAGACCGACACCGTTTTTTGTTCTTAGGGTGGTTTTGTTTGTGTGGTGGTTTGTTTTGGTGTTTTTTTGGTTTTGAAGTCTCTGTTTTTCTCAGTGCTTGTTTTGGTCTTATTTTTAAGATCATGAAGAACTCTGTGGCACCAGTTACGGATCTTTTTGTCTAAATGGAGGGATTTGTTATATGATTCCTACTCTATCCAGTCCATTCTGCAGGTCAGTGAAACTGAAGTTTGTTTCAATATTTGACAGTAGCTGTCTAAAGGCTATTTCTCCATTTTGTTTCTTTAAGAATCAGTTAAAGCATTATCTAAAAGAAAATACCTATTACTTACCTAGCTTGCAGAGACGTGATGATATGAGAAAAAGAAATGTGTATACTTGGTGTATACTTGGCAAGAGCAACAGTATTCAGTTACGTATGCATTCAGGATGATATCTATATTTAGAGACACATTTCCTCATTACAATACAGAAAGAACAAAATACCCTTTGCCTCATGGAATATATGCTGTGGGAAAGGCATTCAGAAAGACAAAGTACATTCCCAGTTTTTCTTACAGATGAATTATACTGCAAACATTTTTGTAACATAAAATGTCCTGACCTGAACAAAATGAGGAGACACAAAAAATAATTTAATCTTTTAAGGAGGAAAAAAAGAATGTAATTCAAGACTTAATGTGTTCTCTGAATCTTGCTGAAATACTCAAAGGACAGCTTTATAGTGACAGCCAAAGACTACTTGATAAAGAAACATCAAGGCAGCATTCTTACACCATTCCATAACGGAACCATTCTTCTTTTTGAAGCCCATGTAGCACATTGGGAAAGAAGCACTTCCTGGTTTTCCATGGGGATACATTTCCCCATAAATACTGCCCTAACTTTTTATTTTCTCATTTACCAAGACACAAGATGCTAAATAAAACTCTCATTTTTCATGGTGCTGCATTTACTAATTCTGAGTGGTCATTCATCAAAATAAATTATGGTTGATTTAATGGGTTTACTTAACAAAATAGGCATTCAGACAAATATTACATACACTTAAGGATATTACCTTTTTTTTTTTTCTTCCGTGGCAACTTCTGTTCCCTCTTCGATCTTGAGCTATAAATAATGATAACTGGATAAAACAGTTGAAGAAGAAAACAAAATCTTTTCCCAGATGCCTAATTAAAATATTTCTTACTTTTGTTTGGGACAGTTCAATTTATATACATAAACTCAAGCATGTAAACTCATTCAGTTAGATGGAGAGAAAAGAGACAATTTTGTGGTAAATGGCCATTGAAAAATATATACAGCACATCACCGTCATTGTTCAGTGTCACAATGAATCAGATCCAGAAGTGAGACTAAAGCTCCAAAGTGCTGTATGATGATAATTTAGTCTAACTGCTAAACTTTGCAAGCTTATGTGATGTAAAATGAATGCTATAGACACAAAAAGTAAAACATTTTGAAATACGTGTTGGTTTTTTCCTGGAATGAATCCTGTATTGCTGATATAAAATAGTTAAATGAAAAATGAATAGTTAAAGTAAATGGCAGCAGTTAAAACAAATTCAAAGCACCCTCTCAACTACTGCTGGATGGTGTAACAAGGAAGATGAATTTGATGCTGTAACTATAAATATGAAGTAACAAATACTCAGAATAATTCATTCTTCAGGAGTCCAAACTAGTCAGCATAGATAATTTCCACTTTAACAGTTCCAAACGAAGTAATGTTCAATTCAGGTACTATAGGATTTTATAATCTGCTGAAGCAGAAAAGTAACATCTTAAGAGCATTTCTGTTATACTCAGGCAATCTTATTGCATTTAAATTATCAACTATTTTTTCTGTTTCTAGTGGTTGATTATGAAGTTCTATGGGTTTAAATAGCAGCATTCTATTTAAGCACGTCCTCATTCTAAGCATGTTCCTTAATCAGTCAGAGAAGGCTAATTATAGATGAGCAAGGTTTTGTTTACACACAGATATCTTAGTAATCAGCAGTGATGTGAATAGAAACAACAGAAAAAATGCATCACTATTCAGCAGAATTCAGAAAATATTTGGTGCTTTGGAACTTCATGACTGGCATCATCACACAGTTGCACAGTTTCTTGGATGAAGGTTTCTGCCAAATCCCACCCAAAGCTCCCCACTGTTCTCAAATGATCATCTCCCATCAAAAGAAAACTCCTATCACTTTTAGAATCAAAAGGCTGAATGCTTGTTAATTAAAAGGGGGAGATGGAAAAAGAACAGACTAACAAACTGTAAAAATACCTTAAAACACATTTCTCTTGATATTGTACTTAGTTACAAAAATGTGTTGTGCTAAGCACAGTTAGTCCAGATTACCTGATGTAGCATCACTGGAAGTTCACCATGTAACTAAGAAAAATGCGTCATTCTTGAGAAATGTGTGTTTTGTAGCATGCTAACAAATTAAGAGCCACTGTTTACCTTTGGAATTATTTTTATCAATCAGAAATGTATATATACAAGGTAGAGATTTAATATAAACAAAATATTAGTTGACGCCCCCCCTCCCTGTGCAACAGTAGCAGATTTTAAATACAGCTGAGGTATGTTAAAACATGAAGTTGCTCAGCTGCCATCTTCCCTCATAGCTTTTGTAACAATGAGTTAATGTTCTCAGCAGCAAAAGGCACACCTGTCACTGTGCACCAGATGAGCTTCAAACCCAGGAACACTCAAATGTACTAAACAAACAGGCAGCAGGACAGAGGAGAACAGAAGAGCAGCTGCCTCGGGTGTATCATAAAACACAGGGCTGGAAAGCTCTTTGCCTCAGCACCTGACACACAGCTGTCCCATAATCATTAATTAATGCAGTGCAGAATGAACTGAAGATTTTGGGTTCTGAGGGGAAGATCGGGTACTTACATTTTTTCTTATACTTGGCAGATTTCTGCGAGCATCCTTTCTGTATTTCAAACAAAATACAGATGGTGTACGACCACACAAACACAGCTCCTCTGCTTCAGAGGGCAGAAAATCTCCCTGGAATTCATGTGTATCTTTAAAGGATATCTCTGCTTTTCCTTTCCTTTACTTCTATCCTGATGGAATCTCTCCTCCACCTTTCCTGTGCTAATCCAATAAATCCCATGCAAATTCCTTCTATCACTTTCTGTATTCCCCATTCTTGCCTGGCTCTCTGCAATGGGCCCTTAATTCCCTGTTTCAGACATACCCACAAGTCATACACTTGCTGGGCTTAAGGCTTCAGAATATGCACCCTGCAAGTTGCCGGGGAAGGGCTTCCTACTCATCTGGGCATTTCTCCTTTCTCTGCCCAAAAATACACTTTGACATACCCCAGGCTCTTCTGAAAACAAAGTGCCCCATCAGTATTTTTCAGTTCTGCTTTTAGTGTGAAAAGTAGGAACAAAAGTTAGAATACACACCAAAAGTATAGCTAAAAAGAGTCAATAATTAAGATTTATTTTTAATGGGACTTAAAATATAAAATGCAACATTATCTTACGTGTTTGAAAACTATTAGCAATAAGAATTACTGTAACTGCCAGCTAGGGTAAAGCTTGCCATATAAACAAATAGCTAAGGGAGCTCTAGAGAAATATAACCCACTCTTTCAACTTCTCTCCAGTAGGAGCATTTTATTTTACTCTCTATGTATAGAGAGTAGCAGTTTTGAAATGCCTATAAATGCAAAATGTTTTTAAAAGCTGCTTAATTAACTTTGCCGTTGCTTATTCACTTTGGCTTTAAATTCTTTTTCATACTTAACTAGATGTTCTTAGAGCGTATGGATTAAGACAAATTTTAGGAGTCTGCTACAGACTGCAGATTATGTTGATTTTGAAGTTATCAGCCATGTAATCTGAATTGCACTGACAAGCAGATAATTTTTCAGCTGTCTTTTTTCTGCTTAGAGCTTTGTATTTACATGCAGGTAATTTTTATACCAAGAAGTATCCAGGATTTTCCTGACTAAAGGAAGACTAAATGAAAACTAAAGTCAACACCCTTATGGTATAATTCAAAGCAATGAGAATCTGTGTGCATATTTGACTCAAAGTCTACTTCCTACTTTTAAAGTCTTTATGATGTCCACCTTAAGGTCTGGCAGAGAAAGAAACTTTACCTTCTTACTAAATCACATTGTCAAGAGGATCACTTGCACTGTCCCATGAACAGCATCTGAAACAAGAGAGCAGGAATGCCTGTGTTACTGCAAGGCCCTTATGCTTCTGTTTTAGTTACTAATCAGATTTTAAAGGATCAATGTAATTGCAGATCTGCTGGTCATCTCCTGACATCTTATCCAATGCAGTCTATTTGCTTCCACCTTGTATTGATGCTGAGATGATTAATACCCTTTGCTGAAAGATTCTGTGGATTTCATTACATATGCTTGTGTTTTGTCTGGAGCTCCTACAGTACATTTGTATACAAGTTAAGGCTGGCTCATCTCATCTGACAAGAGGTGTGGGGGTGTGTGCATGCGTGTGCAGGCATCTAGGAAAGCAGAAATCTGGATACTATCTGAAAATGGGAGGTTTTAGTCACAAATTTTCCTCAAACATTGACGGCTGCCGTCTTTCAACTCTAATTGAATTAGAAATTGTAATTTCTTAGAGGGGGAAAGACCTTTTTTCTATTTTAAAAATCAACTTTGGAATGCTTCATAGTAGGACCATGTAAAGCCAGCGTGGGGCATGTGCAGAAACAGCAGGCTTACAGCATGCAGGTGATGTGCAATAGCAACAGCTGGCCCAGTGAACACAAACTCAATGGATCTAACTCACCCTTGCTACAGCCTGCAACCAGGCTTCTCTGGGTTTTGCCCCAATGCATTCAAGTGCAGGTGCACCAGTGCCTGCCATACCAACAACTACTCTGAACTTGTGCTCTACTTTTAGGCATCTGTTATAGACAAGATAAACTATGAGTTGCTACTGGCTTTTACAGCTGTGTATAGTAAGACTGACTACCTCTAGAAGACACTAGATAGACACCATCAGTCTGGATTATGTTCATAGCCCACATGCTTGTTAGAGACTGTTTCTGTCTTGTGGTCACTGCAGATGTAACTCCACTGCAATTATTAGAGCTCTGCTAGTGCAACAGGACAAGCAGGTCTTCTGAGTGAGTTCCACTGCCAGTTACTGAAGTCTGCTTAGTTTCTTTCTCATCTGCTTTAGGAAAGGACTTGCAGAAGAAACCTTTCCTGGTTGTTTTGAAGCATCAGTTGTTTCTGTCTTTAACATAAGGCCTGCACCTATTTGCACATCCGGACAGGTGACTTCATAAAAGCTTGTGCAAGCCATTATTTGAACATCTGGATTTTCAGAAAAGCCCTAACAGCTTATTGCTAGGGTCACATTAGCTATAATTTTATTATTTAAGTGCAACCCAGAGATACCTCCATTTTCCTGTCTCTATGAAAATCTACATCATTTTTAGGTAGCATTTTCTACATAGCATGGAATCACTTTCAGCAAGTGTGTCAACAGGTCAGCCTAGAGAAAGTGGATGGGTAGCCTTACAATCCCTAATGCATTACACACGTTAAGCAGATACTAGCTAGTCAAACTAGCTAGTCATGTTTCTACAACTTGTTTTAGTTACATCCAGACAGAATTAATAGGTTCAGCATCCAGGATGTTAAAGTTCTGCATGTGCTTTTTAAGTACTTTTTCTCTTTGCTATAAACTTGGATTCATGTTGCTCTGGTTTCCCCCTTACCATCTTAGGCCTTCAAGCTCCTTTCCCTCTTCAAGACTTCCGACAACTTTAAGCATCTGGTTCTGCTTTCTGTCTCGTAGGAAGTGCTACAATCTCAGTGATCTTCTTGTTATGTTGTCAACACTTCCAGTTTTTTCCCCTATGGTCTTTTGCAGAACATGAATACAGCTTCTATGCACTGTTCACACCAACTCACTCTACTGTATCACAACAGTTCACTAACCCTCACCCTTTACCTAATCCTGTATGCACCTCTCTGCAGCTATGACTGTCTTTTCTTCCTCCTGTTTAATTTTGCTCTTTAGGCTACTGACTTACTCCCTTTACACTCATTCTTTAGAACTTTTCCATAAGCCTTCATTTGATGCCAAAACCTATTTATTTTTTTTCTTCCTGTATCATTTTAGCCTTGCATTATTCTCCAGTTTTCATTGCTATTCAAGAATACTTCTATGAATTTCATATTCCATTTTCTATCCCTGCTACTCTATTCAGCTCTCCAAAGCATTTCTCTCTCACTTGCTAGAGAACAATGCCCCACTCAAACTACACTTCTATTCTCAAAGTATTCTACAATATTTCAGAAATAGGCCACTGAAAAGCCACTACACTTACAATAACTATCTGGAGCATTATCTCAAGCAATCAGAGCAGTCTGCCTACCCTTGCTTCTCCCAGCAGTGAAACACTATGACTTTGAAAAGTCTCACATTGTCCTTAGTAAACGGTGTCTGTTTGATCACTTGCATAGCTTTAATATATGATGATAATTAAATGTCTTTTTTTAGTGTCTAAATCTTCCATTATATTGCCAAAGACAAAGAATTAAAAGAAAGGGTAGTAAGTGTTTGTGTAGTGGTTTAGACTAGCAGTACTGAAATACTGGTCCATAACTTACAGGAAGTGGAGGCATCATGTTGGAAAGCTCACAGGGATCCTTTGGTCTGAGTTAGATATGCTAAACACTCTTCTTTTTTGGCAGTTCCTCCCCACTCTACCTTCTTATTCCTCATCTGAAATTACACCTTGCAGCTGCCAATGGCAGTTGAGAACTTCAAGGATGTTGCAGAGTTCAGCCCGTTTTTCTCAGCTGGAGCCTGAAATTGCTTATGTCACAGATTATTATGACTTCAGTGCCAGAAATAGCAAGAAGAAGCAAGATCTTTAGTAATACAAATAGAAAGAAGCAAACTTGTATATATAAAAAATACATGCAGAATGTAGATATTGAAAGAAGTGTTTTCCATTTTCTGTAACGAAATCAATTCCTTAAGAAAACTTAGCAGAATAAGTGCAAAATACATAACAAGTGAAGATTAGTTTAGCTTCAACCTATTTTTGACTGAAAATGAATTACTAAGCCATTAATTTTATTTATTTTTAATAAAATATCATACTATTTTCCTTTCTTCAGAGGAAGTTTCAGAAGTTCAATACATAAAATAAGCATACTAGAGAAGACTTACCTAGGTCTCCCTAAGAGGAGGTTATTCACCAAGCATGTAACATGTTCTGGCATGAATTATACACTGCATAAACTACTTTTCAATTTGAGGTGTACTGGGTCTCAATGAATTCTTATTTCCTTGATCTATTTAGCTGACAGTACTAGCTCTTCAACAAAGGAAGCTAGAAAGTTACATGAAACAGGGAAAAGAAAACATGACTACTCTGTGAGAACCAGTGGGATGACACAGTTAACGCTAAAAAAATAGATTTAATTAATTAAATCTGTCAGTGATGAATGAATTAAATATATAAAAGCAGTATAGATCAGAATGTAAACTTGATGCCCAACGTGCCCAACTCTTTGTTCCAGAAATATGAGGTGAAATTCCTTAAGAAAACTTGCTGTGAAGCAAATATAAACTTTGAATCCTGTCATAACAAGTTCTCTATCCACTTAAAAGAAGCCTTTGTGCTTTTCATATTAGATGACAAGTTACCATCTAATCCGAATACAACTTGGTTTCCCAGGTGTATTGAGAATTACACAGGAGCCCGTTGTGAAGAAGTTTTGCTGCCCAGCATCAAGTCCCAAACAAAAGGTGACCTGTTTGCAGCTTTCTTGGCTTCACTTCTTCTTCTAGGAGTTCTTGTAATTGGAGCATTCTACTTCCTTTGCAGGTAAAAGTGACTCATAAGGCTGAAGCTATTCAATCAAGTAGAAATTTCTCTGGTAATCATGTACTAATTATTTGAATGTAAAAGTATGTAATGAATTATCCATAAGGTTGTATGGTTATTCAACATAATGAATGTGGATGTCTCAACTTGTTGCTTGTAATATTTACTTCCTGGATTGAAGTTTCCTCAGTGTCTTTTCTAAGCTATTACTTCTAGTTGCTTTGTAAAAAATATACGTAGTACACTCATATCTGAGATTTTACAGTCTATCCTAGAGTTAGTACTAACATTTTAAAATATTTGTCTGCTTTATGCTGTCTGACGATTGAGAAGTAGAAGCAAATTAACAAAGTGCTTAGGGATCAGAAACTGTTCCTAGTGAATTGGCAACCAAAGCAACTGGTGCCATTAGCTCCTAATTCCTTTACCACTCCTGGTCTAAAAAAAAGAAAACTAAGGAAAGAATGAAATTGAAGAATAATCCCAGGTAGATGTTTACTAACATTTAGAACAAATCAGAGGGCTAACTAATTTGTCCACGATGATCCATGTTTGAGTAGCAGGAAAACATCAGTGCTAGACAGCAAGTGCTGCAGGTTTGCTTTTAGTAGCATTTTAGGCATATTAGGACTTGAAATGAAAACACGTAAGTAGTTACTGGGATTAAGGTAACTATTTGACACTGTACATATATCAGTACACTTAAACCAAACCAAAACAAATTTATTGTCTTCATTTACTCTCTACATTTATAATGCAAGTCAACTTCTTATGTCCCCTTTATTTTTAGAGTACAGCACTTTTTGGAAGAACTCATTTTGTCATATACGATTAATGTGTTTATGCCTTTATAAGGCAACTTACTAGTCCTTGTAATTCTTTGCCATCACAGACTTGCAGCCCCTTTTCCTTTCTCCTATACTGCATTTCTCCTTGGTTATTATAAGCAAAGGTTCTTACAATTCTCTTCTTTGCTCTCCCATGATCACATTGCCAAATCAACCTCTCTGATCTGTGCCTTTCAATGAGCAACCTTTGGAATAGCTGGTCTCGTTTTACCTCAGCTGCTGTCATGGAAACTTACTGAATGCCAGTTTCTCCCATAGCTGAATGTATTTAGAAGAGAGAGAGCATTTGATAAAACAGTTTGTATTTAAAAAATCCCCTTGTTATAAAGGATACCCCCCACCTTAGCAATTTTAGTTAAATTAATCCTGCTTAGTCATGGAATGCCACAGCAATTGTTTGCCAAAGAACATTTGCAAATTCCTATAGAGTTATTAGAACAGAATACAGCTTTAACGAACTTAAGAAGAATTCATTCAAGTCTCATGGAGATACAGACAGTATTCCTTTAGAAGTAAAATTGTGTCTGAGAAGAGGAAAAAGATCTTCAAAGAATTATCTGTTAAAAGATCCCTTTTCTCTCACATACAATAAAATTAGGGGAAAGCAGGAGACAAAATCTATTGAGTTTTATGGTCAAAGTACAGAAGCTTAGACTGACAGCAATGACAGGCCTGTGCAAGTTCTTTTTATTAGACAGTTGGAACCTCAACTTCTCTTTACTCAAGCCTTACCTAACTGGCAGAACAAGTAGTAGTGCCTCTTTATTAGCAAAGTAACAAGAGCAACAACTCAGTCTTAACATATTTGCCCTTGAACCCTATCTTACATACCAGACTAGCTTGGGAAATCTCATAAAACCATTATCAAGTTCTTCACTACAGATAAAAGAATCTAACTGGCTAAAAATTTTCTTGTCTTACCTTTACACTTCAGAAGCTGATGTAGGATGATCATCTGCTAGAGAACTCATCTATAAATGAAACACTTTACATCTGTAAGTCCTTATCTCTTGGCTGAATCGACCAACATATGAGGAGTCTCAAGTGGATAATTTACTCTACTCCCCTCTTTTCAGATGAGTGAATGAGGATTACTGCTAAAAGATGTTATTAATCTAGACTTCTTTTCTCAAACTTGATCTATCACCTGTATCTTAGAAGAGGGTGGAACTAGGGCTTGTAAGAGTTAGCTGAGAGTTTGCATCATCTTTGACTTGTCCTCTTGATGGGACATATTAAGTTAAAAATGGTAAGAGAAATACTGTGCTATCAAGTTTCCACTATTCTACTTTAACAAAGACATTTGATCCACAGTCAGAAAGCAAAAAGTCGTTTCCCTGGTACTGTGTTAGTAAGCATTTCCATGGCTCTTTTCAGCAGTTTTGTAGTGGGGTTTTAGTATAAACAGTAATGCAATCTGGAGGGATGCAGAAGAGGAGATACTAACTGAAATTCAGGACAAGGAAACTGAAATTTATATATCAAATTACCCATCAAATCTTTTGGAATATAGGCAATCAGTGCTCTATTTACTTGTCTGTATCACCACTTATACCTCCCTTCCTTTCCAAGTTTTCTTCCTCTCAGGCTACTTGGGGCAGATTTGAGGACCAAGCACGTGCAAGTGCATTCAGTGCTCCCGAGAAACAAATCCACTCAGCATACAAGGGTGGGAAGGGTTGCATTGCTCTGCTTATAACCTAAATCATAACTAACAGTGAAAGTTATCCATAAAAGAGTAGGGCTGCATAGGAAACCTCTGGGTGAACACTGGGAAATAATTCTTCTTTTACATTTAGCTGAGTCATCACATTTTTATCAGCTGATGATCTATTTTTTCCAATCTGCAGAGTGCACGGAAGCAGGGCAAATCCAGATCTAGCCGCCCTCCATCTTGAAACAAACACCCCACGCGCCCTCAACAAACTCTACTGATAAAGTCTGTCCTTCTGACATGGGCAAAACAGCAAAGTGTACAAAAATCCCTGCTATTACACTGGTACTGAGGAACAAATGGCATATTTTGCTTCCAGCAATTCACCTATCAGACCAGGTCCATCTGGCCTTCTTCCTCCAGAAACATATTGTACAAGGGTTACTGGAAGAAGAATAACAAAGGTAGCTGATGAGTAGTGATGCCACATGAGCCAGCTTTTATTTAAAAGCAATACAGAAGCCTAAGTGGCACACACATAGCTCAGAGGGATAGAGGAAACCTGAGGGAAAACAAAAATAAATCTGCAATTCATTTCTATATTTCATCCTAAATCCATACTGAAATGCCAAATTACCTGTAAGTATGTGTAATATCGATGAACAGGAACTCAGCCAGCCAAAACAACGGGGTCTAGGAATAAAGCCGTTTAAGCTGTCCAAGACAACAGACTTTGTGGAAGTGTTACATCACCACAGGGCACAAACTGGACAGAATAGAGAATAGCTCATGACTTTTCTCAAGAGAGCAGATGTCTGATTACTATTACAAGAAAGGGAATGAGACAGCAAGAGGTCAGCTCCATTTACAAGATTTGTTTCTCCTCAACAAAGTGTGGAAAATTTCACGTCATTTCCAAACAGAAAGAGAATTAATGATAAATATTTTTGTGCTATTTACAAATTGCTTAAATAAAGACCTGAGAACTCAGACAGGAACACTACCTTCAGAGAGAAGCCACGTAGTTCCAAGTGCTGTACTGGCCTCTGATCTCTGTTCTTCCCCTTGAACATATGCTTCTCAAAAACACTGAATATTAATTAGAAAGTAATTGCAGAAGATCCATGTAACTTTTTTCAAAGGAAGCATCATTCAATTGATTTGTCTCTTCCCTGATTATTTTTTTCATTCTGTGTATTTTTTTCCTCTCTCTCTCTCTCTCTCTCTGTTGTCTGGTTTTTGTTTCTTATGGTCAGGAAAGTTTCCATTCCAAGGACAAGTTCTTCAGAGTGTGGTGCCAACCTAGTTGAAACTACAAGCAGCAATGGCTGCAACAGTGAGTACAGTTTAAAGTTAAATGACTGGACTCCACAAGGAAAGTGGAGCAGGAGGGTTTTGTTAATTAAAGTCACATGTTTTGTTTATTTTTCAGAAATAACAACAGCGTAAAGCATTAGAGCCGAAGAATGGTGGGGAAGCAACATGCAGAGCAACCCTAAGAATTTAAGTTATAGAGATGACATGGTAAGCAAGATGAGAGAAGAAAGTTGACTAAAATAGGGGGCTTACATGTTGGAAAAGACTGCAACTAAGACATAAACAGCTTAATGGAGTTTCTGTATATTCTTAAAGCTGTATCAATTATAGAGAAATCACTATAATTTATGTTTGAATCCTGTGAGATTTTTTTATGGTTTTCAATAATCCACAGGTAGATGAATAAGATAATTTTGGGTTTTACTACATGGAAAATATATAAAATACATTAAATTCTTTTTTCACTGCACAGAGAATATGAGATACCACGGGGTTTTAGTGTGAGGTAATACTATGAATTTTTGATGGTGTTTTTTCGTTTTTCACAGGATTGCCCCAGAGGTGCTGAAGACGGTCTTGATTCAATAGTTTCAAAATTTATACTTGTGATACATGTCCAGAATCTGGCTTGTTTCAGATACACTTACCAGATGTAGGGGAAATAAAAGTACCTTTCTCTCAGCTAATGCTTACTTTTTTCTTTTAATCATAAGACAACACCAGGGTGAGGTACCAATGGTATTGACCAGCTTCCTGGCACATGATTTAAATTCAAACTAAAAGAAAATACTAAAATAAGAGATTGGTAATGGTTAAAAAAAATGTTTAGGCAGAGTATTTACCCTCTGTTTGGTATACATACCTAATATTAAGCAACATCCATTAAGCAATGTCCTTGATGGCTTTTAATTTTGTCTTGCTTTCTTCTGAAAATCTCACTACTGAGGGAAATGTAAACCTTACCTTGAATTTTCCAGTTGATACTTCAGAGAGCAGAAGTCAGGAATTTTGTTCATCAGGTCAATTTCTGGCACAAAGTATTATCAAGACAGGTGTCTTGGCTGAAAAAGTGCTGCCCTCTCCAAAGATTTATTTCTTTTATTCATATAACTGTGTGTGCATCACAATATATTATTTATCACACTCTGGTCCTTTACAGAATTCTCTTACTCAGACAAAGAGAAGCCAAATGACATGGACCATGTCTTTTTTTGCCTTGACAACACTAAGAGGATATCTGGTTAATCAGAGGCATAGAAAATGTGAAATGAACAATTTTCTTTTCAACTTATTTCTAGCAGTGGATGCTGAAACCAGCAAAAATCAGATATGTTTCCATAATGGCACATTACCAAGCAGGTCATTATATGGGATTTATAAGGCTGTATTGAAGGGAAGATTAATTGAGAAAACTTCCCAAATTGAAAAGAGAGAAAGTGCAGAACAGAGATTTCTTTGAAATAAACAGTCTGGAGGTATGTAGAGACGTAGGCGCAGAGAAAATGTTGAATAAGCTCCTATTCCTAAGATGTCTACTATGTATTCTAGTGTCAGAAAAACCAGCGTGTACTTTGTATCGATGTAGACAGAAGTACAGCAGGACAGAGAAGAAGAGGCACCCTGTTACAGTGTCTAAGGTGAGAAGTCAAAGAGAAAACCATGTTATAAGAGCTACTGGAATACAAACCAGAAAAATTCGTGACCTTCTGAAAACTCGCGTCAGAGAAGTCAGAGTCCAAGTTAGTGCTCACCATGTGAAGGGAGAATCTGAGGGCATCAAATCAAGTAGAGAACCTGATCCAGAGATTAAGTTACATAAAGCACTAAAAGATCACTTTCTCCCCAAATTAACCAATCTTACACGTTATTTTCTGGACTTCAAATCTTTAGCAGATAAGCTGAAGGAAGCTGATAATATTGTTTTAAAGGCTAGGAAAGATAAAAGTGATTTTTCATCACATAGTGACAGGCCACTGTTGTACAGAGAGTTCAGGAGATGTGTAGCAGTACTGACAGCTACATCAGAATCAGCATTACCTGAAGTACTTTGCACAGGCTCAGTGAAAATTGATCAGAGACAACTGTTGTTAGATAACTTCACTGTGTTACTGATCATGAGACAGTCACACTTACAATTTGGTATACCATCTCCACTGAAGATGGAAAAGGCTTGTGGTCATCTTAACTGGAAATTCAGGAAGGAGATACTAACAGAAGATACAAGAAGTAAATGGACTGAAATTGTTCTGTATAAACTCTTGGAATCGTCTCAGCTTTCTAGACAGACGTGGAATAGTTATTCATAGTTACGCAGCTTGTTTGCATTATTTGGGAAACAACTTGTACAAAAAGTGAGGCTGAATAAACCAAACCCATGTTTAAATGCAAACAAGCTGATTTATGAACCAGTGTTATCTGTGAAGGAAATGCTATTAGCAGTTCACACTGCCTCAAACTCATTGTGTCCGAGAACATTTCAGCTTCTAAAATTAATTATTTCAGTTCACAAGTTTTGTGACAATGACACGCAGATCAAAATGAAATCAGGCTACAAATTCATTTTAAGGTGGTCAAATGCCACAGAAAGTACAGGGTAGCCCACACTTTATATAATTTAATAAAATAGTACAACACTAGCAATTCTTGCTTACAAAATTAAGGAGTCCTGTGAGCATTAAAGTTAAGGAAACTCCAGTGCCATCATATCTTGTGGTTGGAGTCACTGGAGTCTAATACATTATTACATATTTATGAAAGGGTGAGTAATAAGGGCTTTCTCTTGTCTGTTTGACTCCCATTTTCATGAAACAGAAGATCTCATGTCTTTAAAATTACCCCTCCACCAGCTGGAAGGTTATAGAGGGAAGAAACTGAAAAAGACTAATTTCCTAAGAAATTACACTACTACCATTACACAACAATCTATTACAGTGTTATGGCAAAAATTCTTTTATACCTGAGGATCATGTTATCTTTCCAGAATCTTGTAGTACAAGTCTCTTCATAATGTCATGAAAAACCTTTTGATCACTTGCAGAACTGACAGCCATTAGCAGGAAATCACTTTATAGACCTAATTAAGAGGCTGCTTATATGTTACTCAGTATGTTAATTGTTTTTCATTAGCAGCCCAAAGACTGGAGCAAAGTACAGTTAAAGAAAGTAAAACGTCTTTTCAAAGAAAAAGAGGATTTCTCTGTGCTGCATAGTCTTTTGATTTATAACGTTAAATATTAAGCAGGAAGACCAACACAAAGTCCATTTGGTAGCACTTGCCATTTTAAAGATAACTTCAATGTTGTGCAATCCCTTCAAAATGTACTGCACTAAAAGAAAACATTTTCCTTCTGGCCCTGCATTTTCGAAGAGCTGTAGAGAGGCTCTGATTGTGTAACTCAGTTATTTCAAAATAGAAAGCCAGGAAGAAATGTGGGATAAAACTTATCACAACAGAAATGGTCATTATTCTGTGTAACATTATCTGCTTATGCTTATTCAAAGTCTGTTCTTGCCTTCCTTGTGACTGTAACCTGTTTAACATAATCTGTAGATAAGGCGAGAGATCAATTACTTGATAGCAGAGTACCAAATACAAATTTTGTGAAATAGCAATAGTCAAGTTACTGCTCAGTTCCATCTTTGAGACTGATACTCCACAAAATCTTTCACCAGGAATCATTTCTAGAGTTAGATATGGGCATGTGAACAGAACCTGCAGCTGTAGAACCTGAAATAACAAGAAGATACCATTTTCATACCCCTTATTAAAACTACAACCAATTTTTAACAGTTCTCAATGCACGTCTATGTCAGTTTGTGTAGCATTTGAACACTTTTTCATTGTGTATTATCTTCTCAATGCAAATAATGATACTTCATCTAAAACTTTTCTGCAGGCAGATGATGGGCTGTAAAAATGTAGGTGAGCATCCACCGGTAGCATTTCTTAACAGAGCTGGGTAACTTGAATCTATGTTGTACACGGCTCATCACAGAATTTGCTGCTGTTTCAAACCATTCAGTCATGATCACCAGTTCTGAAGATTCTAGGAGAGTTCCTCTTTTGAGGGGATTAGTGTTTGCAGTCACTGTTGCCATATTGACAATTCAGCTGAGTTTATTTTAAAAAAAGCTGTTTCTAACTGATGCCTATATAACTTAGGTTAAAGTTACAAGGTGCTTATATAGCTTGAGTTATAAGGTATCTGTGTTACCTAATATCAATATAACCTAAATCATGACTTCTTATCAATATAATCTGAAGCATAACTTTCTATACTTCTATAGCCTGAATCCTAGCTTTTACTTATGTAGCCTGAATCACAGCTTTTATACCTATATAAACTGATACTTATATAACCTGAATCATAACTTTTGATATCTATATAACCTAACTTTTGATACCTATATAACCTGGTATGAATAACTGTTTATACAATGTAATGGCTACTATATGCCTAACTAAATGCTGAATAGACAAAAAGAAGGGGGAAAAAAACCCAACCAAACCAACCTCACCAGGTGTATATTCACCTCAACCTCATGTATTTCAGAGATAGATAAGGGTAGTACTAATGAGAAGTTGGCAAGTGCAAAGCCAATTAGCCACAAAACAAAGAATGTAGGCCGGTTAAGACCACATGGACCAAGGAGCACCGTAACTACGCGTGCCTCTAAGACAAAGTTGAAAAGTTCAAGTGCAAAGAAGACTTTAGAAGCCTTCATCAAAGACCCCCGAGACCATCGAATTGGGGAAGTGCAAGTGCAGTGAAAAGAATTATCTAATAACAATGAGATCATGCTATGTAAATCAGTTCCGATGCGTATGTGATGTTGTAGTGACATAAGCAACATTAAGCATAATTTACTGTATAAATATATCACAGCACTTAAGACGGCTGGGTGAGTTTCGGAGGAAAAATCCCCCTCACCACCAGCGCTGCAATAAACAAATACCTGCTCTACAGGCATCGGTCTATGGGGATTTCTTTCCAGCCTATCTTTCGGGCTTCGTAACTCTTAGAGCTGTGAAAATTTGTGATGGAAAGGTGACATGACCTACCACTGACTCTCTGAAACATCTTTGAATTTTGTGTTACTTGCTAATCTCAGTGAAGATCTACCTGTGAAATGTGATGATGACAAACTTATACACTGTATTTTAAAAGCATTTAGAAGCACAAATCCCAGTGATTTGGTAATAAATTTTTTTCTCCTAAATTATCAAAGCACTTGGTAAAAAAATTCCAACTAGCTATTTATCCGCTAATAGTTCTAATATAAGTGTCCAGGTGATATCACTCCCAAATAATCCAAACCTTTCTTATGCATTTCCTTTAAGTTTCCAATCTCTCACTGTAGCTGTATGTTCTCTTTAGAAAAATACTCTACATTGTTCTGAAGTGCTGGCAGGCATAAAATAATCAGTACAAAGGCCCTACAATGTTTGAACTAAAACAGTGGTACAGGACCAATGCACACCACCACCAGAAGTGAGCCTGGTTTACCTCACTGCACACCTTTGAACCGCCCTCAAGGCTAATCTGGAGTCCTTCTGAAACAGCCTCTTCTGGAGTCTGTGGCTGGCTGAGAAATGGGCTTAGCAACAGGAAAAATTCCAGATGATAATTAGACTCAAACAACTACGTTACCTGTGTTTGTGTGCAGAAAATAAAACTGCTGTATTAAGATTAAAAGTATTTTAGAGATGCACCACAGATTAATAAAGTAGAAAATCTCCTCCACAGTGTAATCATGAAAAATAACCAGCCAGTGGGGGAAATCATTACTTTCTTAATGTCTGCAGAGTGCTCAGAGACTATAATATTGAAGATCCTATAAAAGACCATTTAATTGCACACTTACGATCTCTAGAGCTTCTAACTTTGCAAACTTCTATACCTCAAATGTTATTTTTCTGTATCATTCCTGAATGACAAATGTTTTTTGCTTGTTCTCTCACTGGCCCAGGCACCAGAAAACTTAGGTCAATTCCAATTTCTGATATGAAAGCTAAGAACCACCACCACAGAATTACTTCTAGTAGGAAGAAATTCTCCATTTTTAGAATGAAAAATACAAACTGAGAGGGGGTAATGACAGTGAGTTCTGAGGTAACCTTTTAACTAAAAATTAATTCAGAATCATATGTAACTATTTGTTCTTAATAATTTGGCTCTTCTTTATCAAATTATTCTTGCTTTCTTACAACTGCATGTTACAGAAGCATCCTATAATGAGGAGACTTTTGGACAGTAACTTTTAAAACAAAAGTTGCAGTAACAGTTTTATGTTTGGTAGTTGCTGTTTTGGTTGTGCAAGTATGTGCAAGTATGTGCAAGTATGAGGTTATACTGCTTACCATTTTTTTTTAAACCTACAGATCAGTTAATTGAATGATGCATTAGGAACAAATATGCAGCAAAACATTCATATTCAAAACCTCAGGAAAAACAATGTCTCTACCTTTCGTCAGTAAAACCATCACTCCTCCCTGCAGGTCTTGTGTCTTTGCAAGTTTTTTTTCTCGTAACAAAACCAAAATCCAGTTGTGGTCACTTAGGGGTTCTATTCTCTCGTCGAAAACATATTACTGTGAGCACTGTAACTGCAGATAAACTTTAGATATTTTTAGATCAGTCCTGCTACTCACATTTGCCTCAATTGCTGAATACTCATTTAACTATCTTTGCCCACTTTAAAACCTTGTGGTTACTTTTTTGAATGACAGAAGTATAAATTTTGGCACTGCAAAACTTTCTATCAATTAAGAACAATGTCTGCCTTTTGGTACATGCACCTTTTAAGCAAATATATTTTGATTCCTCTCAGGAGTTGTTGTGGTTGAAGAGCAAATGACAGCATGGGGACAAAATGAATTTGGACAGCAGAACACTTTAATCACAGATACTGCAATTTTATCACTTGCACCACTTCCCTGTCACATGGAAGGCATGATGTGGTCTGGGAGAGACAGTGTAGTGGTTCCAGCCACGTGCATGGTTTTAGGGTCTCTTGGGCTCATCTCTGTTCCTTGAGGCTGGAGAGGATTCCTGAATTCTGGTACAGACTCTTGGGGTCCGCCCCTCCCCCAGCATCTTTTCTATACTATGTTTACCTCTGAAGTTTCCAAAGCCACAGGACCTGATGACTATCCCCTGCAGACCACCCTCTCCATTCTGGTTTAGCTGTGCCATCGTCTGAGCTCACTATCAGCTTCCTCGGGCCTTCTGGACGAGTCTGCACCGTCACTGGGGACACGTGGGTGATCACACTTCAGCTACTCTACTACAGCAACCACTTAACCTTCATGGGCTGGTCGGCACAGCTAACAGCTACAGGAATCCTAGCTGTGTTACAGAAATGAAACATTTCATTTCCGTCCTGTTACACATGCAGGTTATGCAGACACAAAGGGAAAATTCTGGTTATACTAAAATAATACATAGTCACCTCCCACCAAGGGGCTCCTCTGAAAATCCATTTCCAGGTATCTTTCCTTCTGAATGAAGTAACAACATTGTCCAAGTTACACCTACACTTACTTGTCTCTCATCCATAGAAGGCCGCTGGGAGTTCACAGCTCATCCTGTCTTCTAACTAAAAAAAAAAATCAATACAGCCATGGAAAAGTGCTGTCTGTGCTCAGCACACACTGAAACCAAAAGTTAACTCTCAGAACAGATTTAGCTCGTTAGGGCAAGTTCAGGAAGTTTTAACTAGACATGGGCATAAAGTTGCCAACTCACGTCTTTCTTGGTACGTTTAAAGCAAAAAATGTTATTTCATTGTACAACATACAGCTGAGTATTTACTTTTTACTACACTGAAAATGGGCCAGCTGCCTAATTTGGCATTTAGTAATCTGGTGATATGGTGCAAAATTCATCTTACTTTCTTGTCATTATATTACTAAGTGAAAATAAAATGGAGGAAAGAATTTAAAAGGCAGCAAATACATTATTAGCTATACTGAGACTATGCTGAATTTACTTACTTGAACAATACTGCATGCCAGCTGCAGCAATCAAAACAGGTGACTGATGTAAAAGCATAGGAAAAACGTGCAAAAACACAAGTCTTGTTTAAAGTCTCTATATAGATATAATTTAGCCAGATCCTGTGTGTCCCACAATTCCAAATTAAAGAGCAAAAAACTTTTTAAAGAAACTTAAGGATAGATAGGCTTATTTCTAAGCACTCTGGATTTAAAAGATTGCAGTCATGCTACAAGAGAAAAGGCAACCACTATATTCTAAACCAGACAGTTAAGACAACTGAAATTCAGTTCAAGATGGTGAGCCCGGTTGAACTCTGAGCTGGACAACTCTAAATTAGAGCTTTTTCTCTAAGAACAGAAGGCAAGGTACTTTGATGTACTTTTATTTTTATTTAATGAGCACTTTGTTACTTTTCTCTAAAGATTTTCATTCATTTATCTAGTAAAACTGTTCAGTTTTGTAAATAGGACTCTGGGGACGTTGTGCATCTCTCTAGAAATAAAATCCAGGAAATGATAGATACAATGCATCTATAGTTTCCCTGGACTGCTTTACATACATAAATAGAGCACATCAAAGTACTATTTCTTTCTACATGTTAGCATGTGGGTTTGCCAACAACACTAAACTGGGAGGAGCTGTCAAACCCCTCACAGGCAGAGGCCCCGCAAAGACCTCAACAAATCAGAGAGATAAGCAATCACCAACCGTATAAAATTTAACAAGGCCAAGTGCTGGATTCTGCACCTGGGACAGGACAACCCTGGTTGTGTGTACAGACTGGGCAGCAAGAGGCTGGAGAGCAGCTCTGGAAAGGGACCTTTGGGTCCTGGTTGATGGCAAATTGGATATGAGCCAGTAGTGCCCTGGCAGCCAGGAGGGCCATCCACATCCTGGAGTGCATCACCAGCCAGTCCAGGCAGGTGATTATCCCACTCTGCTCTGCACTGGGGTGGCCTCGAGTCCTGTGTGCAATTTTGGGCACCACAATATAAAAAACATTAAGCTGTTAGAGAGGGACCAAAGGAGGGCCACAAAGATGGTGAAGGGTCTGGAGGGGAAGCCTTATGAGGAGCAGCTGAGGACACTTGGCTCAGCCTGGAGGAGACTGAGAGGAGACCTCACTGCAGTGGTCAACATCTCTTCACTCTCATGACCAGTGACAGGACTCAAGTAAACAGCACAAAGCTGAGTTGGGAGGTTTAGGTTGGATATCAGGAAAAAGTTTTTCACCCAGAGTAGCTGGGCACTGGAACAGACTCCCCAGAAAAGTGGTCACAGCACCAAGCCTGCCTGAGTTCAAGAAGTGTTTGGACAACACTCTCAGGCACTTGGTGGGATTCTTGGGATGTCCTGTTCAAGGCCAGGAGTTGGACTCAATGATCCTGATGGGTCCCTTCCAATTCAACATATTCTATGATTTGTAGAAACCATTCTCATTTTGGAAGAGANTTTGGAAGAGAGAGGCCTTCCTCAATTGCAGAATTCCATCAAATATAATTTCTTGTAAGTCTGATGTGTACAGGGGATTACACAAAATGCCAGGCTTTCTCACAGATATTATATTAAACTCTATGGTAACTACAAGACTCAATAATACTACCAAAATGATGATGGAAGGAGCTTTGACTGCAAGATGTCCACTCTTCCAGACTTCTCAGCTCTCTGGAACGAAACAGACAGCTCACTGAAACATTTAACCTTATTTATGCTTGGTTTGCTTTAGTTGAACCAAGATGAATAAGAGTCATAACGGTAGTATAACCGTGCAGCAGGTCATCTTTTATGTCATTACATTCTCTTAATACGAAATTCCCTGTAACTATTCGATCACATCCTATTTCCCCATGTCCAAAAAAGCCAAAGAGGGGTACGTTTGGAAAAAACTTCCTAAATGCATCTGCTTCCATATTCCTTTTAGTTTTATAATGCCGATATCCTCTGCCAACACATGCAAACATGAAGCCAATGGTGTTGTGCTCGGGGATGTTTGCTGCTTTGAGACGCTGCATGGCCGCTTCTGCTGTCCTCTCATCAGCCACATCCTGGTCTAACAGGACAGTGGCACTCTGGATCTGGGGCCCGCTGAAAGCCAACCCAACCACACCGCAGGCATCACCAGGCTGGGCATGGTTACTGAAAGGCAACAGGCACCGAGTTAGAGAATGTTCCAGGGACTGCTTCTCACCTGACTCAACTTCTGCTGCGCCAGAAGTAGGGTCCAAAGCAGCCAACATTCTAATACCATCCTTACTTAAAAAGCAAACCAAAGACTTCACATTTTAGCAACGTTTTTTTGCAGAAACCTTTCATAAGGAAAAACTTTCACATCCTTTACTGGGTATTAAGCATAAACTTGTTTCATACATGCCAAATTCAGCAGTTTGTATACGTCACAGCTCTGCAATTCCAACTAAACCATCACTTAAGACAAGCAAAGACACTCAGCATTTATACATTGAAGCAGGACAGCAGTCAGTAAAGGTTTCGGATTCACAGTGCTTTAAATTGGTTGGCCAGGACACATTTGGTTTAGTAGTTACATACTTAACTGTTACTAGCAATAACTTAATATAAGGTGAGCTCTCTTAGCTGGAGCATTGGTGCAATTGGCAAAATCAGATGCAAGAAAAATGTTGGTATTAGTATGGATCCCAGACCTACAGTGGCATGAGAGGAGCCTACGGACATGGCTGCACTGTGCTCCACAGGACAGAGTGCCCCGTCCTTCAGCAGCAGCAGCGCATCAGGTGTGCTCCTGGGGCAGAGCCCTGTTTGTGTGTGCAGCTACTGCTCTGTGCTGTGAGCCAAACCGAGGCAGACACACAAACACACGTTCACAACGTGGTCTCTGTCCCGATGGGGGATCATTCACCTGCACTCCAGAGATTAAACAGACTGCAATAAACGCATGGGACACAAAGGTATCTGAGGCTAGAAGCCTCCTTTTTAGTGGGTTTCTCCTAGCTGGATTTCCAGAATCCAATTTTTAATAGCCACACAAAGCTTCCAGCTTTTCTGGCTACATCACAGTGTAGCAGCTGTGACATTTTTCTCTTTACGAAATTATCATTTTACTACTGTTAAAGGGCATTTCTAATAGGACTAGAAGGTTATGGCTCCGCAATGTTTCTCTCATCTTAAATCTTCTTTATCATTTACCTTGAAAAAAATACCTACTTCTCAGAGGTGAGTGATGTAAAGCTCTCCACTTGCCCCCCAGCCAGAATGATACTTTTCTCATTCAGTGGATTGACTATTTGATGAAGAAATCGAGTCGCTCCAGACTTCCAGGAGTTGTAGCCAAACAGAAGAACGACACGGAGATCTGGGTTATTCTTCAGACCTACAACCAAAAACAAACACTGATCCTCTTATTTTTAAATCCTGAATTTGAAGTCCAACCATCCTAGTTTCTCCTCAAATAATTCTCCCTCTGAACAGCTCCACGTGAAATGTAACTGAGGGAATCAGAGACCAATACTCAGGGTAACTTAACCTTAATACTCCAGAGACTGGAAGGAGCAGAGATGCACAATTACCCACTGCAGCCCTACAAAGCCACAGAGGAATCTTGGAGCCAGTACAGAAGCTGTTGGTTCTACACATAACTCCAGACTAGCACCTCAAAGAGCAGCACACCACCTCACAAAAGCCCAAGTAAAGGAGAAAAAAATGACATACCTGCTTCAGCAAATTTACTTTCATCAAAGACCCTGTTCTTCACATCCTTAGAAAAATGGAAGGTATGAATTTTCACCCCATCAATTTTGGGAAACAACAGAGCAAACCCAGCTTCGCCCTCTTCAATTTCTTGAGGCTGATTGCTGCTTGAACCCATTGGAGTAACTACAGAGACAAAACCAAGCAGGTTGTGTTTAGGGATTCTAATTCTTTCATTTACACCGTAACATGGGTAGAAAGAGGTGGAACAGCTCAGGTGATAAAAACCATGACAATCTATTTTCATTAAAATGTATCCAATTGAGAACTGATGTGATTTTTTAATTAACATTTTGGCAAGACGAAGCATGTAGAAGTCCTCCTGGCTATAGATCATGCTGAAGTCACTTTGGATAAGAAAACATGGATTTATTCAGACATGTCCCCCCAGTCACCCAAATATAAAATAGCAGGAAAACAGGAACAGTGTAATACAAGTCTTCCTGCCAACTTCTGCAGGCACATAAACATGCTCAAGTTTTTAAGGTGTTATACAAGCAGGTGATGACAGTATAAAGCAAACCAACACAAATATTTGGAGCATATTATTGAATTATGGTAGTGACAACAATTAAAAACCCTACTTATGCTGCAGGAAGTGAATTTAAAGTGAGAAACTATAAAACCCCCCAACTTTCTAATGAGAAAAGGCCTAAGCTTGAGAAAAAGCCTGCCAAGAGAAGCTGTGAATTTTCCTGAGTGACTGCATATGCCTCCTGCTAGGCCATTACAAACAGCTATATACCAAGGATGCCCTGTACAATTAGTCACAATATGGCTGAAATAAATAAATCCAAGCAACATTCAATAAGTACATTAAGATGCCAGGAAAAGCTGCCTACCCAATTAAATCAACCTTTTAAATTATAACTGCAATACATGAAATAAGCTCCATGACACTGTGGACACAGCGACACTGTGAACTCCTTAAAATTGAAGCCAGTGCTGAACAAGGTGGGAGATGACACCTTCAAGCTGATCTCTCACAAAACCACACATTTTGCTCCCACCTACAATCCCTGGGGTGACCAGTCCAAGAACCTGACATCGCTTTGGCAACAACTTCTCAAGTGCAAGTGCTGTTTCTTTACTGTTTCTTTTTCTGGCTGTTAAAATAAAAAGAAAAAACAAAACCATCAGAGAGAAGTAAAAGTGTGTTCTGAGCAAATCCCACTGCCAACCCCATCCTGTTTAACCAATGCTGCCCATCAGTGGCCACCCTGGTAACAGCACTCAGGTCTGCGCTGCTCCGTGAGCACCGGGTGCTGGCAGGCAAACACACTCAGTTCCCACAGAAGGGAAAGGAACCCATCTGTGCACATTAACACAGATCTAGGAGCTGCTTTGTACCACAAATGCAATACTATATGGTCATTGTTTTTGCAAAAAATTTACTTTCCAATGAAAATAAAACTCAGAGAATTTCTTACATCCCACACACTTCTTGAAGTGGGAGCGAGTTAGGTCCAGGTTTTACCTTTCTTCTGCTCATGACACTCCTCATGCCCACTGAACGTCTCCGCATCAGCGATGTAGAGCACGGTCTGGGGCAGCACGTGCACCTTCTGCAAAGACACAGGAGAAGGAGTACACTACACCGGGAAGGAGCAGAGGGAAAGTGGGGGCAGAAACCGAGGAGAAACTGCTCCCGCTCTACCAACAGTCCATGCTAGCCCCTTGCCCCCTCAGATGCTCCTGTCAGACAACAGGCAATCCCGTTAGCTTCTGAAGTGCCCAGATTTATCTAATGATTTGGTAGGACAGGCAGGGAACTGACCCAAACCTCCCATTACCAAGAATGGTTTTGCAGATGGGCCCCATGACTCTGTTCCTTCTTTTAGCCTTGCCTAAACTCCTTGCATTCATGGTTGTCAGTTTCTGCTATTCATCAGTGCTGCTGCTGGGAAGCAGTGTCAAGGGGCTCCTGGCTTTTCCAGGCCCATTTGGTTTAACACTGATCTGCTAAGGCCCTCTGTCTAGTACTGAAGACCATGATAGAAATCCTTCTATAGTGAAGATCCAGCACTAGTTAACACTGGAACAGAATCCTGCCAGACAGAGAAATCCTGCAATGTTTCCTCAGTGTCTTCCAGCCTATAAGGGTTTACCTCTTAACAAGATTGCCGAGATGAACAGATGCGCCCTGAACTGAAAATCCTCGGCGTTTTGATCAGTGTATTAACACGCAACACTTGAACTGTCAAATCCACTTACACCCCCAAACCCGTTCTTTTTGCCGGGCAGTTGGAAAAAGCGCGCTCAGTGTTTAAAGGAAGGCACTGAGGTGGAGTCCGCTCAGGCCGCCCTTCGCGTCCCCTCACGCCGCCCCTCGCGCCCCCTCACCTCGAGCTCGCGGGCCAGCGCGCGCACCAACGTGTGGCTCTCGGCGGGCCCCGGCTCCAGCGCCGACACCCACGCGACGCGCTGCCGCGCCCGCAGCGTCCGCCGGGCGCACTCCCTCCACAGCCGGCACACGCTGCAACACAACACGGACACACCGCGTCGGCCGCGCCGCCCCCGCCAGCCGGAGCCGGCCGCCGCAGCCGTCCACCCCGCGGCCCCCGCCCTTACCAGGCGGCGCGCAGCAGCGCCTTGGTGGGCAAGAAGCCGAGGACGCGCTCCACCACCTCGGCCAGGTTGGCGAGGACGAAGCCGCCCTTCGCAGCCGACTCCATGGCCCCACCGCCCCCCCGGACCCACTGCTACAGCGGCGCCCTGCGTCACCCGCGCGCCGCCGCGCCTGAGGCAACTTCCGGTTAGCGCGCGCTGGCACAGCACGGACCGCCGCACTTGCGCCGCCTGGCGGCGAGGAGGACCCGCTCCGCTTTCACACACACACCCCACCCCCCAACCCTCGCGTCTCGGGCCCCAGCACGGACACAGCGCTTCGTAAAATGCTTTTTATTCATAAACTTGATGCAAGTTTACAAATTACTGTACATTGCCAAGGAACTCTGCCAGGAGTAATGGAACCCAAACCGAAGCATGCGCCGAAGGGCGGAGGCCAGGGCCGCCCCCAGCCCCGCTCGGGCCGGACCGCGGCACAGCCCCGCGGGCAGGGCCAGGTGTCACCCACCGCACCAGGGAACGCACTGGAAGCGGTGCCAAACCTCTCCCATCGTTTCTTTCGAGCTAAAAACTGGATCTAGAAGCAAATGCACAAGGACCCGCGGGTGTCTGATAGAGAAAAGAGCACAAGTTTGATAGTCAACTAAAAAAAAAAAAAACCAAAAAAAAACCAAACCAAAACCAAAAGCGTAACAAAAACATGCTTCTGCACTTCTAAAAGTGCTTAATCCATGGAACACACCCTTAGCTCGGCCCCGAGGGGTGCAAAGGCCTAATGACTAGGTACTACAACCAAAACAGAGTTGATTTTGGTAAGGCAATGAAATTGTGTAAGTACACAGACCCAGATTCATCTCCTAATAAAGAAAGAACAGTTCCCATTAATCTTTCAATAACAAAATCACCATCATGACTATGGCAACATTTCTTATGCCTCTGAATTGGATGACATGTTTTTGTACTTTATTGTAGCTTTTATATAAAAATTTATCATTCAAGGACTTTCATCTCAATTTGTGCCAATCACTTTATAAGTTCATTAGTTTACAAATGATTGCAACAACCCGTTAATAAAATGGAACACCTAAAAAGGTTTTTAGTATTTTAAATAACTTCAAGCTTCATACTGTGGCTCTTCTTGTTAAGGAGGTTGAGCCAACAAGTAGCAGGAACAGCCCAGCAAGTTGATGCCCCCAGTGGAAGTGACTAATTACAAGGTTTTATTGGCACAGCCTTGCTCTGCGTAAAAACAAAAAACCAAACCAAAACGAGAAAACCAAACCAAAAAATTAAGATAATCTAAACAAAGAGCATCTCTTCCAATAAACAGTTCATATTCTCATACAGCCATGAAAAATGTTTAATGACTTAACATACATGTGTTTTTCCTATATCATTAATTTGGAAATACTACAAACGCTGTCATTTTAGACCAGAAAAACTACTGTGATTTGCAAGACCTGACATTTCCTAAAACAGTATTAAACAATGTATTAAACTTCTTGGCTTTAAATGAAACGATACAACGCAAATCTCTGCAGTCTGCATTTTGCAAAAGGTAGGAAATACACAAAAGTGTGTGAACAACTCTCTCCTATTGAATGATGTTTAGTAAGTTGATAGCCTGCTGCAGGGAAAGCTTATGCTTTCAAATAAAAAAAGGGAGAAGGGAGGGCGTGGCCCAAATATGCTTTATCCATAAGAACAAATATGGTAAAGGCCCAAACTGCTCAGTCCAGACACCTAAGAGCGGAATGGTAAGGCTGTAACTTATACTGTACGTGTCAGTTGACAGATTATCCACTAACTTATCTAATAGCTAAAGTCCTCAGTACAGCTGTTATAGGGGCACTCATAGCTTGAGTCTGTGTGTTGGAAAACATAAAAAAGAGCTTGTTTTGTTGACATTGGTCCAGGTATACAACAGTCCTCAGCATTAGCCATCTTCTTTTGGGGGAGTGTACCAGCCTGTGGAGAACAGAGACACGTTAGATACCAACACTGCTGTGTCCAGACCATCCTGCTCTCCATCTGTGGGAGATGGAAGCCCAGCCTGGCTCATTCCTTCCCTCTTAAAGTAGCCCAGCTCAGCAAGATCAAGCACCCTAAATGTTAGTAGTCAGCAGTGGGAGACAAACCATGTGGCATATTCAAGGATCAGAGCCAGTATCTGGGCAAACATGAGTTTTTGTGGGAGCAGCTATCCTGAGCTGGACACCAAGAGGAAGAGCATTGCTCTAACAAAACTTAATGGAACAGAGGTAAAAACCCCAAGTCTTCAAACCACTTAATGCACAGACACAGCAATATGACTACACTGGGACACTTACACAAATCCCATTCTGTGTATTGCAGAGTTAGGCACGCACAAGCAACTGAACAGTTTATCCTACTTCTGCAAATCTTACTGTAGGAATAAGCTCAGAAATGTCAGTTGAATAACTGGTCTCCTGACATAATTTGGCATGTTTAGCAGCTGAATCATACCTGATCAAGTGAGCAGAGCTTTTTCTAGTGACCTCCAGAGCTCCAACCTTAGTTATCTCAGCTCCTCTTGTAAAATTTGCTCTAAATGTGTGTGCAGTGACTACAGGGCCTATTTATGCTGTCCCAGAGAGCAGGTAGCAGCTCTAAGTTCAAGACACCTTTCTCAGCAGCACTGAGTACTGTGAATGCTTTGTGTACAGCTCCTGAGGCAGGACTGATCACTTACAGCACATAGCTAGAAGTAAACAGACACCCACACTGACTTTTGTCATTGTAAAATTGGAAAGCTTGTTAAAGTCATTATCTTTGATCTTCCTCCCAAGAGTAGAGAAGGTGTTATGATTCATTTTAGCAGTAGGGAAGCTGAGGTGCTCACTGCAATCACACTGAAATACGCACTGGTGTTCCCAGTAACATGAATTCCTGGAGGACACTATGTCCAACCCAGAGCAAAGAACATCATGGGAGTGGTAACTGGACTAACTCCCTCATCACAAGACCAGGGTACCAATTCTGCTGACTATCTTTATGTAACATATAAGCTACTTAAACCTCTTAAAGCCTCAGGTCATTTATTATCTTCTCATACTGGCACAGTAAATTCAATTATACCTGAAGCACTTATACACTTGTTTTATGCAGCAGAGAGACTGTTAACTGGTTTTAAATAGGGTTAAAAAAGCCAAGACCAAAGCAAGTCTCTCCCTATTCTATTGTACAGTTTTCCAGTTAGTGCACTTCACTTAGACTTCTGGCATTTTTTAGTCTCAGGTCTTTTTTTCTACTTTCTCTTCCTTAATGATTATTACCACTAGGGTCTTGCCACATTGCAACAATCTTTCAGGGAAAGGAACAAACTTCAAGCAAGTACTTGACCAATATTAAGACCCTTTTAAAGCTACAATAACAGTGAAGTTCCTAGATCAATTGACTGAAAACAAAATGGAAACCTATGAAGCAGCAGTAGGAACACATTTCAAGTAAGCTGGAAAAGTTGCCACGATTGCAGTGAAGTTATTTAAGCACTGCTCTCTTTCTAGTGCAAGATGAGAAGGAAAAATCATTTATGGTCTTCCCAAGCAAATGTAAGACACTCTGTCACTTCCAGTTTCTCTGTGGCCAAACACGAATTCCCAGGGTGCTGTGCAGGCAAGAACAAAGTTGCAAGAATATACATACCATTTTTCTCATGTATTTGTACTAGTGACTTATAGGACTGCTGTGCTCTTGCTAGGTTATATTGATTCTGAAAGGAGAAAAAACTAATGTTAAAACCTGCATCTAGACATGCAAGCCTTAAAAACAGTTCTACAAGGAAACTCTACGGTGGGCTTACAAATAAAAACCACGCATGTTAGAGCATTCCTGGCTTTCCAGTACAAGATTCCCTTCTTAGAGCCTGAATTTCCAAATCCTCCCAATCCTGATCCTCCTTCCCTCTTCCCTCCCTTGCCAATACACGGATAGCAAAAGTCCAACCACTTAAATACCCTGCCCATCCCAAGAGTTTATCCACCTTATATGCTCATAATTACATATCAAATTCTTAATTGCCAATAAAATACTCATACATGCAGCAGACATCAAGACTATTAAAATGCAAATACATTTGCAATAACAATTCTGTCATTAAGTATCTTCTATGCAAGTCAGCAAAGAAATGGAAGCCTAACAATGATTTGTGTAATTGATAAACACAGCACATTTACCTTATTGGCTCCAAACTGTACTCTGGCTTTTCCTTTGACTAAAGTGGCATTGATCTGCATGATGACTGATTCTATTGAGTAGGCACTGCTCCAGCCCTGGAGGAGGAAAGGAGTATTAACATATAACATGTACTTGCTTCCTGTGCTCACCTTGCAATCTATTTTAGAATGTGTGCTTTGGGATTGCTTTTTTTTCTGTGCTCCAGTTTTAGTTTTAACTACTTATTTGCAGTTACCTTTTATTTTCCACAGAAAATCTGTAAAATTATATACAGTAGTAGTACTAAGAACTCATAAGGAAAATGAAAAGGGTAAAACACATTTCCAAAATACAGCAAGACAAAACCAAAAAAAGCTCCATTCTTACAGCACTGACACATTTTCAGTAATGTCACAACAGAAATTGCAACTTCTTGTTCCAAGGAGCAGAAAAGACTAGTATCTAATGAAGTGAATTCAGTGAGCTATGAGAATCTTGCTCCCATGAATATTACTGCTCATCTCTGGCATTACTTTACCTTCCAGAGCTCACAGAGTTTCTGCCAGAGCCTCCAAATAAGTTACTTCATTGATTTACTTATTTTAAAAAGAAAATCACTCTCTACACAAGATTCATCTATGCCTACAATCTTCTGTATTCCTCACTTCTCCAGAGCTTTGTGCAGTTGATGAGGCTTCTAGAAAAGAAAACATGTCTTGCTCCCCAGAACTCACTCTTCACACTGCCTTCCTCACAGAAATTCTGCAAATTCAAAGTTGATATGCTCTCCCTTCTTGCTTCTTCCTCAGGTCTCTTGTAAGCCATCCAAGGCAGAAAATAAGATCTCAAACAAGATCAGGAAGGCAAATCTTGTGTGACAGAGGTTTAAATCCACCACGTTCCCTTTGGAGTGTGTAATTTATTCTACACAGGGATTCTTCCACTCTGGGGAAACACCTATTTTCATTATTTTAAGGCATGTTTTCTTATTATCCAGATAACAGAGCCCATATTCACCTGTTTAGTAAGAAGTTCCATGCATAATGCACCTCCACCTAGGACATACCTAGAAACAAATGTGAAAGAAAATGTATTTGACATCAGCAGTTAGTAAAAAGATGAAACTGTTCACAGCACAGTAAGCTCTTGCTGGCTAGTTTGTTAAATTCTGTGTTCATAAAGCTGAAAAGCCCTTTAACCAGTAAGATATTGTAACTAGTTGGCCATGTTTTACTTAGGCAAAGAAGATTAGCACTGTGAGAGAAGAGAAAAGCTTTTTTCTAACTTGGACTTAGTTCAAACCAGTGACTGAGCTGGTCTGCACAACTGCAGAGACCATGGAAAAAGGAAAGCTGCTTTTTATGGCTACTCTACATATACTCCACATATACTGATGTGAAGCTAAAAGAAACTAACAAAATTCAATTCTCTAAAGAAATTTAACACAATTTCAAACAACGGAGGTGCACCTATAAATAATATGAGATAATCAGATCTTTGCTTGCTCTTTTCCTATAAATCACTTTCTAATTTCACTAACACTTCATCATCCATTGCTGATTGGGACTCAGCAGAACACTCGAGCATCACAAAACCTGGACTGAGGAAGGAGAATTTACCACTGCCAAAATGTAGTCTCCTCTATGACCAAGACATTTAAACCTCATATGACATTCAGAGGGAAACAACAACTGAAAAGACATTCTTTTTTCATTCTACAAAGAAGTCTGAGTACAACAAAATTAGAATCCAAATGAGTTTTCTGATGTTTGGCTCTGCTTGTTTAGTTTTGAGACAGAGGCATCCCTCATGAACCCTATTTAACTGCACTACCCATTGACTGAATTCAGAAAGGATACACAGCAATTAAAATCAAATCAGACTCAGCATAAGCTATCACAGACTGCATTTTCAAATGCAGGTATCATTTCCTGTCATCAGATGTATAAAAGCCTTGGAAGGTGAATTTAATCTTCTGTCTATGGATATACACAAGTTTCCATGCCACAGACAGCACTTCAAACATACTTTAGATGACACTTGGAGCACGTTTTTGATTTAGTATTTTTGGACTAGCATTTGAGGAATTTTTAAACAAAACCTTTATGGCAGTGTTACCACCAAGAGAGCCTGTTAAGACTATACAGCAAGTTTAAGGTAACACAGGGATCAAGACCTGTTCAAAGCACTAACTCAAAACACCTGCAACAGGAGAAGTAACAGTGATGTTGACCATCCACAAAGAGGTCAGTTCTTAAACATGATGGCAAGCACAGTTTTTCAAGTTGTAACATTTTTATCACAAAGTACAATTTCTGCAGGGCAACTCATACCTACCCTCCTGTGAGCACAGGAGATACCACTCGCACAAAGGGAGGATCAAAAGGGAAGTTATCCTGAAAAGAATAAAAAAACCGAAACAGGTTAAGAAACATACTGTGACACTGTTTCCCAACCAGAAACTATTTAAATAGCCTTATTTGGTAAATCAGATTTTAAGTATTACAGTTTTTTAGTTCTGTAAAAATCCCTTTTCCACATTATTGGCTAAAAAGCAATTTTTTGAGAAGCTTTAGTGCCAAACTTAAAAGTTACAGTTTCCTTTTCCCCCCTTTTTTTTAAGCTACAGATCCATCATTACCCAAGTAACAGCTGAGGGTCATTTCAGTAACTTTCTACAGTAAGCCTCAAATTTAACCACAGCATTTCATCCCACAGACACTTACCTTAAAAGAGAAGTTGAGTAAAATGTATTCTACACCTTCTTTTTCTTTTAAGACCTGAAGATCACTATGCAGTGGGCTATCAGGATCAACTCTATAAAAGAAACAGGGGGGAGATCCTGGATGAAGCTAATATTTTCACTATCTATAAACAGTAATTCCTCTTGAAGACTTCCTTTATGCATTTGTAGTTTACAAACTGTAATTTAAGGGAACTGTAAAAAAATCATTGCCCCTTTTACAAAGAAAACACTTTGCCACAAGGTCATCATGAAAGCTTGCTGCAATGTACTACACTCCTAATGTTATCAAGTGTTACTTAAACACAGGACAAAATAAGCTGTTTATTTGAAAAGAGCAATTTTAATTCTCTTCAGTTATGTTCAAAATAGAGGGGAAAAACCTAACAGGAAGACTGTAGTAATCTAGTTTTCAGCAATGTAGTTAGTGAATCCTTTATGGAATATGTAATTGTAGTTCTGCATCAGCTGTTAGAAGTAATCTGCATCAGCAGAAATACTAAAGCCAGCAGCTTCTGCTCAGCAGAATTTCAACAAATGTTTGTTGCAAAATACTGGTGGTGAGCAGCCAGGCCATTAATTCAGACATTACTGGGTTAATCCCACCCAAGCTCTGGCATCCCACCAGCTTTTAAATGGAAGAGACTAGTCCAAAAACACCTGCATCAAGCCAAAAGCATATGTTAAAGGGACTGACAGGCTATTAAATCTAATCCTTTGCTATAGGTGAAGCTACAAATGTATTAGATCTCATTTCAGAATTACTTAGGCAGTTTGTCCCCATCCTACCAGTGTGAAGTTGTTTCAGAACAAAATCTTCCAGTGCTTAGAAACCTGTCATTCCCAGCCATAGCCTGTGCTGGGCCAGTTCAGAGGGACTTGTTCTAGTACCAATACTGTTCCTTACACACATGGGCTCTTTCCTCACTTCCCCTCAGCTAGTCTGCACACAGTTCACTTCTTTTCACACACTTTTTGCTGCAATAAACAACCACAACACTTATTCTCTCAGTCATTCCGGAAGGCATGTACTCCATTTCCTCTTTCCTGACGGCAGAAAAGGAGCCCTGTTCACAGCACTCCAACAGAGGTTTCAAATCACTGCACAGACGTTTAAGCACTTGGTTACAGAGGCTCCCAACAGGAAAGGCCTCCTAAAATGTGACACAGATTTCTCTGACATGTGTCGTTCCTGCCATTTTCAGCTTCAAAACCTTCACATGCTCATGATTATGCTAAGAAGGAAACAAAACTATTTCAGCAGCTGGTGACCCAGTTCACACAAGTCTTACCCCAAGGATAAGGCAAGGCAGGTCAACTACTGTCCTGAAAGAGCTTATCTCCTTATGCTTATCCACCATGACATAACTGAACTGATGGAAGTTCTTCATCCACTGCCATATTTTGCAGCTATCCAGCATAGGAAGGGCCTACCCAAACTTTCTTCAGGGTACCTTGCAGGGATGACAGCAGATGATCCTCTTACCAGGAATAATTTCAATATAACACCTCTAAGATTTAAGTTATTGGACTATGAACACAACGAGATGAGTTATGTTATGCTTTTCATTGTCTCTACTAGGCGATGAGAGATGACATTATATATAATTACATAACTCACATTTATATGATATCTAGAAGTTTCAGTCCTATGTGTCTGTTCAACTGTAGAAATAAAGAACTAATGACACTAAGACAGTTCTGTTCCTTCCTACATCTTGAATGAAACTAGAAATTGCATTTTCCTGACATTAAAAACAAATAAAACCACCCAAAAAATCTTGAAAAAAAATTTCATCATTTAAGGCATATTTTGGAGCAGTTTTAGGAGAATTGAACAGTAATGACAGTTAATGTAATGCACACTGTGCTGGCAGTGCAAAGCAGGTCTCTTTTTGCCAGTTCAATTACTACAGTTCCATCTCCACACATTTCTGTGTATCAGAATTACAGCCACTATGTAGTGGCTACAATTACCATTACTACTATTACCACTGTAACACACTATTTTATATGCTCTGGCTAGAGACTCTCATTTATCAAAAGAATCTCTGCAGCACTAATAAAAGACATTGTTCAGAACATGAAAAAGCTTTAATAACTTACTTGAGAAGCTTAACGTGCCATTCATACAAGCTGTCATTTACCAGTTCCACTGAATATATCCCTGTAGAAATATTAGATGGAATTAATTACGCCCTAGAAGTGCAGTAAGGTAAAATTTAGCACAAACATTCTTTGCTTTTAAGTACAAATACTGTCAGTAGGTGTAAGCAATGGGTAAGATACTGATACTGAGGCACATCCTTCCTCCAGTAGCAGAAGCACTTGTGAGCAACTACAAGGAGAAAAGATTTCATTTCTATAAAAAAGTTCCACATAAATCAATTGTTTTCTGATACCTAACCATTTCACCGTCAAACTTTCCACAACTACAACTCCAGCTTGCTTATTTCTCAGTATAATTTACACCCAGTACACCACCATCACGCTTTTAAGACACTTAAGAACACAACCTGAGTATGCAGCATTTTATTTCACAGGTTCTCGTCAGTACAAGCAGACCAGGACAGGACACTGGACAGTGTATGGAGTAGAAACCCAAAAAAAGGAATACTGCATTGGATGAAGCATGTTCCCAACAGCTGACTGAAGAGACCAGAAAGATGCATCTAAAGAATAGCTGTCTGTGGGAGCCAGCTGGTGATTTTCAGTGGTCTGCTTATTTTAAGCCTGTTAAACAATAGTTGTGCATTTCACTCCCAGGGAAGGATGGAAGTTATCTGCCATTTTCTTGTATATTCAAACTTCCTCTCTGCAAGAATTCACAAGCAGCCCCAGAAAAAGCAATAAATCTTTACTCATCAGACAATACTAAAAACAGGTTATCAGTCATGTTCAGAAGTCTCAACTTTTCCTTCACAGACTATTCACGCATTTAGACTAAACTACTACTACAAAACTTGTTACCTGACCTACTATTTAGCAGCATCTCTGTTGCTGATCTAATTATTTGGAAATCATATGCAAATCAGGAGCCTCGCTAGGATTTCTGAAGGCAATATAACTACCAGACTGCCGTCACCACATTTTCCCCAAGGAATGGGACTATGAATTTCTGAGTTTTATTATTCTAGAACAAAAATAATCTTGCAGTTGAAACTTAAAAGCATTAGTACCTGAAGTACAGATGATATTTCAAGCTCTCCAGACACCTTTATTTCTAAAGCATTTCAGACCTTGGCAAACAAGTTGAAGCACCCATGCTTGTTTCTCCTTACTGAGTGCCACTAGCAAGTGGGTACTGCAGACGAGAGCACAATTTCAGAATTTTCTATGTCTAGAATAACAATGGAGGCCTGAACACATACTCACTGTGCTCTCAATGTCCCTTTTAATTAGCATCTAGTTCAGAGACACAACATTTCTGTTCTAGCATCAACCACAGGAGCTGTTAAGGCCTTTTTCCAATTCCCCAGATCCAAGGACACTCTTTTCTGAATTGACCTTAGTGTAAGTCGCAAATTACAAGAATTTCAATTTGTACTCCTCTGATGTAACAACAACAGAGTTGACATTCAGAACTCTGCTCATTGTCAGCTCCCATTAATGATAAGTCTATTCCACTGTTGTAGCCAGAATATTTTCTTCCGCTTGCATCCAAATGGGAGCAAAGACTGAAAGGAAGCAGCCTTTCAATATTAGACTTTTGGTACCTAGCACAAGTACAGAATACTTATTGCAAACAAGGGAACAAGTTACAGTAAGGATCCTGACACTATCCTAAACAATGGAAGATCACAAGAGAACTTCATCAGCTTGTTCATTCACTAAGCCTCCAGCCCCACTCCTGCATTCATTCCTTCCACCATCCTGGGAGTCCTGTTCTCACCCAGAGTTCAGGCACCAGTCCTTGAGCTCCAAGGCCCACACATTCTGCCAGCTTCCCAAGAAGGAGAGCTGCAGTCCTAAGAGTTGTACTGTACCTGAGCCAGAAGCTGCAAGAGTTCATCAGAAAGACAAACTCAGCTCAGGACGGACAAGCACGAGCCTTGAAACCAAAGCAAGATACTCCATCAGCCTTTCAAGCACACAAGCTTTGAGCCAAATAGTATCTGTGTCTCCTCATGAACAGCAGCAGAGTGGCTCAGTGTCTTGATACAGAAGTTTCTTAACAACACTATCAAAAGCTGGGGGAAGGTGTTGTCTGGGGTCTTCTGAATAATCAAGAAGTGTTATATGTAAGTAACTCATGCTTCTTTCAAAATTTTCAGAGTAAGAGGAAAAATTTTTCTGTCAAGAAGAATTTATCTGATTAATATCAGTTTCTGAGAGGTCCTTAAGGTGGGAAAGGAATCAAGGTAGGTTCCTCCTGTTTAAAAACAGGACTTTTTTTTTATTCCTCAGAAAGACCATTTGTAGAGGTAATCAAGTAAAAAGAAGCCAACAGCAACCAAAAGCATGAAGCAACCAAAAAATTAAGAAATCAAAATGTAGGAAGAAAAACAATTCCTTCCAAAATAGAGGCAGTGTGTTATTTATGGCAACATTACCACATCAAAAAGCAAATACTACACAGTCTTTGGGTAAAAGCAGTGAGTTGAAGTCTACATGAACTACATATAAACATACATGAACTACATATGAACAGAACAGATTTCATTTAATATCCCCAAATTCTTTGTTCCTTGCGCTCCTTTCCCAATCCCCCAAATTACATTAAGTCCTCTGTGAACCTCCAACTTGATTTTTGGAAATGAGATCATCTTACTTTGCAGGACTTGTGACTCCCATTATCTAAACAGGTTAATGAAACTGTAACTCATAACAGAATATCTTAATCTGCTGGAGTATTTTTTACTTCTGTTAGCTCATAAGAAAATTATTTCCAACTTCTTTAAGGCAGTTCTTCCCCTAGATTTCCCAGGCAGATAAGCAACTTTGCTGTTGAGAACAAGCTTGTCATCTTTTGCTTGAACTTCAACAGCATTATTTCAATTGATAAAGGAACTTGAGCTCCAAAACAGATACTACCTTGAATACACACCTACAGTTGAACCCACTCTGTCTTAATAGTATTTTTTAATAAAACAGTTTAGCAGAAAAGAAAAAAAAATTAAAGGACTATTATTACAAGTATTATTCACTTCAGAACTCCCAGTGCTGTCCTACTGTCAGTCCTGAAAACACATAATCTCATGTAGACTAAATAAAAGGATCATTATCCCACTAAAAATCGGCCTTAGACTTTCTGGCTTATGTTACAAAAAATTGAAACAGTGTTAAATTACCTTGCAACAGTTCTCAGAACCTCTAAGTGTCACAATGGTTCCCTTTGTGCATTAATAGGAAGGAATTACACTTAGGGGAAAATGGACCATGGAGCAAGTACTTGGAAAAAAACTGACATAAAAAAATCCAATTACCTGCCACAGCCCGTGCACATGGTGACAGTTATCTAACAAAAGGCACAACTAGGCTATAAAAGCAGGAGTTTCGAGCAAAGGAAAAGAACCAATAACTTAAATTCACTCAAGGTCGAAGACTAAATGAAGCCATAAGGAATGAATCTAGGTAAGTTTTATAATAAACATCATTTACTGGCAAAATGTAATAAATGCGTCACTAAGGCCGTGTTTCAAATCAGAATCGGCATCAGCTTTGTACTGCCAATGTCCACTTGACACTACTTCATTAACATGACATGTTTTAGACAGCAACATGAGGCATCCAGTTGCAGTCTTTTGGCATCTTTCTAAGTCATAAGCTACAATGAGTTACCATACTCACCCTTTAGAACCTCAACCTTCTGTGCAGTTCAACAAGATTTGCTTTTCCTCATAATTTAGAGCAGGCTTTCCTACATCAAAAGATCAGACTTTTGCAACTGGTCAAGACTTCTTGTCTATCTAAAGCCAAGAAATGGCACTATTAAGTAGCCTAAATCCTCACCTCAAACCACACCTGCTCCAGGGGCTCCTGGTTGTGCCTCCAGTGGTACCACCAGGAGGATTAAGCACCACACAACAGTCTTTATGGTTGTGTTGTTATAGCCAACCTTAGTTCTAATCACAAAAACAAACCCTGAAGATCAACAATCGCCAGTAAAGCATCCCTCATGACTTCATACAGACCTATTTCTAGGCTCTTCCCTGGACCCACTAATGCATTCCTTCCTGGATAGATGGTGATTAAGCACACTGGCAAGCACTCAGTTGCAATAGAGCTAAAAGAAGTAGGCTACATTAGATCAACACTAGGTTACCTCATCAAATTTATACTCCAGACATTTTACCATTGTCCACAGCACTTCAGCACATAAAACAATAGACCTAAAAGTTAAACCTGATCAATCAAAACAGGAGCTTATTGTCTCTTCTCCTCTGTTCTCTTACACGCCATTGAAATGCCTTTGCCAAATGTCATGTAAGTCCACTAGAAATAAATACGAGAAGTTCAGGAAAGTAAAAGACAGTATTAAAGTTTATACTGACTCTCTAATTAGGCATTCCTCCTGTTCCCCTCCTGGCCTGCACCAGGGTCTCACACCTGGGTGCAGGGCGCAGTCACACCTGAGTTGCCTATTTGGCAGATCTAGAGGAATGCAAGTTGCTCAAAATCTATGTAATTTCTATTACTTCTCATATGGTAACACTCAAACAATTCCATATGCTGCTTCCTTTGCTGAGCTAGTTTAGATACAGCCCCTAGACAGAATAAACAAAACAGCCAACCACTTACATAAAGATAACCAGTGGTCATTATTCAAATTTAAAATACAAGCTTGTTTTCTACTGTAATTTGTATCGTTATTGCAAGGAGTACATGGAGTTCAGGATCAGACTAATACCATCACAAAATAATACAAGTGACAGCAGCATAATTAAGGTTACACCGTACATAGTAACAAACTCTGTTGCTGTTGAACACAAATCCCTCTACAAACATATTCCTGTGAGCAGTACTGCCCAGTGGTAGTGGTCAAAGCCTCTGCCCTAAACACCTGTCAAGTTGCTCTACAAACTCAGGAACAGGAGTTATCTGGAGTTGTTCTCTGGAGTCATCCACCCCAAGAACACTCCCAGTTACACCAGCCCTGTTGATTCTCATATGAAGCTTTGCAGAACAAAAAGAACATTTTACAGCATATGGATCCTGACTTCTCCCCAAATACACTACTGTATGTAATAAGAGTATATATAATAAATCTATGTATTCTTACATACGTGCACACACACACGTGTGTGTGTGTATATATATATATATATATATATACATATATATATAGGAGACAACAAAACACAGAAAAATAAGCACGAAATAGCTGGTAAAAGAACTCTTTTAAAGTGTATTTTAGAAAGGGAAATCTGAGGCATTTTACCTGTTTTATAACTCTGTGATCTATATATATCCCTGAGTTCTTTCATAAGTCGATCTGAAGCCTGAACTGACCCAGAGACTGCACCCTGAAACAAACAAAGAAGACTCCAAGTAAGTGAAAAGTAGTATTTACAAACAGCTTTATTTACATTACAAAGTCACATCAACTAGAAGATATTAACAAAAAATATATTCAATTCTGTATGAGAATTAGGTTTTTGAATAGTTAAACATTCCAGTGAGCAAAAACTATTCTAAAGAAACGAGGCACTCCCAGTAAAGCAGCACATTAATATATAGTACTAAATGCTGTAAGTGATACAAACTTTTCATCAAGGTACAACAGGTATTTTTCTGTAAAGGAGCTAAATCTCTTTGGCATTTTAATCTCCAAGATGGATCTACAGTACCTTTCTAAGAGGGAAATATTTCATTTTACCTTCTGCTTTTATGCAATGGGAAAAAGAGTAAGACTAATCCTAAGAACAAGTTTCTACGCATAGGGTTTTATTGCTTTCTCAGAAGTATATCTTTATTTGGTTATGAAAAAAGGTACAGGAGTTGGGAAGTATCCACTCTAAAACAGCAGCTTCCAGACAAGTAAGACCAACCAGTGAATTTAGAAAATGTGAAACAAAAGCAATACTTATTGCAATCGAGTGAAAAAAATCAACACCTACACAGAGGAAGACTAACGTAAGTAAACCTTAAAATGCAAAATATTTCTTATGACTTGTCATAGTTCTTGTGGTTTATGCAACCACAGCAAAAATCTCTTCCGTTCTTTTAGAGCTCAGTTCTGCACTACTCAGCACTTCCAAGTGAGAGAAAACACACAATTTCTGATATTTCAGCCCGAGATATAGTGCTAAAAGGGGGGAAAAAAAAAAGAAAAAAAAAAGAGACCAACTTGAAGTGACATGCATATAAAATATGGCTGGCTCTAAAACCCACCAGCTATTGACAAACCAATGAATACACCAGTTACCAAGTATCTGATGGCTGCTCACATGAACTGCTGCTGCACTGGAGATATTTTGCACACATCCCTAGTGCTGACATTTCCATGACCCTCATATTCAATTTTGCCTCAATTTTCTGTGCTTTCAAGTGAGGACAGAATTTTTTCCTCTTACAAAGTTGAAGTGCTTATTTTGAATAACATGATAGAAGTACCTAGATTACTCTGTCCAAGATTTTGATACTAAACCTTAGATGTTACATGATTACTTTGTTTATATATTCTACCCAAAATACCACTTTAGGTTCAAAAGTTTTGAAAAACAGAGATAAAAGTTAGCATTTTAAGATTTAAAATACAGAAAAGGAACATGGACTCCAAATGAGGTAAGGTAGTTATCACCCCAGACCCTGACCCTGTGACACTCGAGCTTTCACCAACAGTCTGTTCCCCACAGGTAGATTATTCCATTAGACCTTTGCAGTTCCCTTCTGTCCATGTTTTTCAGTCACTCCCACTGAAACACAGGCTAATACATGGAGCTCATAAGCATGGTTTGGGAGGGAGAAATCATGACAAAAAATAAAACCACCCACCAACAAACAAAAGAGCCCCACCTAGAAGAAAATGAAGTTCAGCTTGTCCATATCAAGTATTGAATGATTAAGTTGATGAGTCTGCTTTTCTACTCCATCTAAAAATCCGAAGATATTTATTTCTTCAGTTTCCTTCCAGACACTATGAACATCTACAAACAGAACCCTTTTGGACAAAAGTGTCAGAGAAGTATTTCTGGCAGAATATGAAGCAGTTGTGACCATTGTCTAATACCTGAGACACCATCCCTGTTTGCCTAGAGTCAACAGTGATATTTTATATTCTACAGGGTCTTAACTGTAGGACGAAATTACTACTTAATAAGAATTAAATATTAGTAACAGTTCCTTTATGCTAAAGCCTCCACATACTCCCGTCTTCTCTGACCAGTAGCATCAAACAATATGCTGAGCTTCACACTACAATCTGTAGACTATTCTTTTAAGGCTATTCATTTTCATATGCCACTGGATTTGATTATGCAAATTACTGAAATTCCACTAGTTTTTCTTAACAGACCAGTATGAAGGATGAACATTGTAATTAAACATGCAAATCACAGGCAACTCCTTTGATCTGATTCAACAAAAGCTACATAAAGACAGGGCTTCAGACAAGTCATTTCTCAGTTTACTGAAGCCCCACTCTATAAAGCAGTATCAGACAAAGAAGGGACTTCTCTGACACCAAGCATATGAAATTTAACAGAAAAAGGTTGTTTATATGCATTATCTGCATATTACTACTATTTATGCCAACTACTTACAGATTAGTTGAAAAAACTTGTTAAGTGTAATGCATCCTAACACAATACAGTGCTAACCACTGTTCTTTGTGAGTGTTAAGATTGAGACTCATCAATATGTTGAGCCTGGAGGGGAGAAATTTCATAGATAAGTGTCAAGATTCGAGTTTTCTTCTGTGCAGAGCTGTGCAGATCCTTGCCCCTTCTACTTTATTTCTTACTGAAAGAAGGAATTTTTTTACATTTTTCACAGAATTTCAACCTATAAATACAGGCAATTTAAAAAAGCTGGTCAAAGACATCCTGTGGAAAACTACCTTGCTCATTGCATCTCTATTTCTATCCAATTAAGCTACTGAATTTCTGTACATAATGTTGGAGCCTCACCTTGGAAATGAAAGTTTAAGTATCTTCTGAACTGTAGACATTTAAAAACCAAATCTTAACACACCCACAATACCCCTGACTGCCATTGTAACTGCTGATAAAATGCAGTGGTATTAAAAAAAGAAGTTAGTTTTAGTGTGTGTAAGCTATCTCAGCAGATTTTGTGTGTAATAGTGGTTCTCACCCTTCTTCCTAGGAATTTCTAGCTGGGCTGCCCACTCCCTGTATAGCAGTATTAAATTAGTTACACTTGCTACTCCAAAGAATCAATGGACTGCAAACCAGTAACCTACAATCAGGAGAAAGAGGATAGCAAGCTTAACTTAAGAAGTTTAGCAGAGGAGCTTACTTTATGTGCTCTGAACTGCCCTCGGAGGAAGCTGAAGAGGAAGGTTAAGTGCTAAAGCTAATGGTAACCCTAATGCCAAACACCACTACTGAAACATATCTACATTTTGGTGTCACTTGTGGGTTTTGTAGCCACTGTTATAGTGCAGTTTGGAAGAGAGTACTACTTCTATCACATCATTGCATGATACAGAGCAGCAAGTTCAGCTGTGAATATGCTACTACTAAAATTAAAAACTTTTTCCATAACTCACTACATGCAAGTTATAATTTCAAAGACTGAACTCAGATATAAATAACGGAGTATCCTTCTGGAAAAGTGGGACTTGACACTCCAAGGGAGATAAAGTTCCCATTTCTCAAATTGTGACAGTAAGATTTATAGTTGCAACTGCCTTAGAAATAACTGGTCAATCATGGGATCTGACAGGGATCTGTCATGCAGGGCTGATGTCAAGAGCAGAAAGGCAAAGCCACTTAATCCGAAGTCATTAACTGAGCTGCCAGATCAGACCCAAGTGACTTTTTTTTCCTATTAAGTCGTCAAATAGGCACAAAAATCTCACTTGAACATCCTCTCCTGTACTAGCATATTTTGTGGTTCTCCAGAACAGTGAGCTGGGAAGCTGGAGAAATCCCTGCTACTGGAGGCAAACATCTATGTGGACAACATGCCAATTGCTGAGAGCTGCAAATAACAGAAATACCCGGTGCAGGAGTTCCCACAGCCAAAACAGTTGGACATGAAAAATATTCATGAGATGCATCACTACAGGCTTGTCCTGTTCTCAATCTCTTCCTCCTAAGGATGTGCTTCTGCCACTGCCAGAAACATGAGACTTGAGCTGTGCCACAGCCAGCACAGCACTTGCCACTGCCCTGCTGCACAAAGGCTCCAGAGATAAGGGGGTTTCTTTCCCCTTCAAACCCTCAAAACACACCCACAGCCTGCCCTCCCCCCAAATTATATGCAGTAGGAGGTGCAGTTCACTGCAGTTTTATATCCAAAGACCAGTTTGTTTGTTTTCTGTCTGATCAGAAAAATACTGTCACACATCAGAACAGTGCAGGAAGCCTCCTCACTCAATACATTTCATATGATTTAGTCACAAGACCAAAAATTATCTGTTAAAACAAAACATGGAAACTTCTCCAAGACAATAAACTGAAATCTAAAGTGACCCCAAAAGAGCTAAAGAACACAAAACCACAAGTTCTATTGTCACTGAACTTCCTCAGTATTTGTGCAGAAGCACATTCATTCCTGGAAGTTAAAGTAGGTTCATACTTCCTTCAAGGATTAGACTAAAAATAGAAATGACACCTTAGACTTCATAAAATCTCAAGATGAAAGTAGAGACATTTGAGACTTCTAAAGGAAAGTGCATACATTCCTTAGTATGAAATGGAAAAAGCTAATAGCATTATCTAAATAAGAAAGGCATTAATCTCTAAAATGACTATGTGGGGAGAGACCTCGGAAAAGCAAGCAGCAGCAAGTTGTTAAATATTTGAAGTTAATGATTCCAGTTCAAAGACCTTTTTTTAACTCCAGGTAAGCAAGTGGTTCTTTAAAGTTATTACAATGTTAAGAGAAGGATTAATTCTTGCTCCAAGTTACATACTGTACCACAAGCCAAATTTATTTCCTGATGCTGACAAGAAGAATGGGATTAGGGATATTGCCAAGGAGAGAACTCATTTACAAAATTAGCAAATACACATTCTTAACTTGTACAACACACACAAACCCTAAAAACACCTTGAGGAGCCAAAAAAATGTCTTTAACCTATTAGGAATAAATGAGAATGGGATTGCATGTACTGCTTTCCCATGGACAAGCCTTCAGCACAATCTGTAGCTTCAACCTGCACTGCAGCCAAGGGGAGAGAGGACAACCCATGAATTTAGGCCAAGGAACATGTACAGGAACTGAAAAGTCTTCTGGCTGCATTGGGTACCAGTCAAAGCCCTACATTATGCTGCACATTCCCTTTTCCAACAAGCAGCATGTAAATGGCATGGATTTGTTTTACGGGTCTCTGCTAAGGAAAAAAAAGTATCCCAAAAGGCTGCAAGGCTCCTGTAAAAAACAGACTATGTTTAGCCACTGCATTTCAGTTTGTGAAACTCATACTGTCCTCTAAGAAACCAAATTGTGAGGGCTGTACAGATTTAAATTTTGCTTTATGTTAGGACAATGAGCAAACTTCTGCTCTCTTAGAACACAGTTAGCACATTCTATTGCAAGTCCCATGTTTTGGCAGCACGAAGGACCATTGAAGTGCTACTAGGTTAGCTCTTTCCTAGGTCAGTAGCACAGCTACAGCTTTCAGTCCTCCAGCACTTAAGAGTAAACCCTCACAAGTCCTTTGAGAAATTATTTCAGCAGTGCAGCTATTTCTGGTGACCCACAAAAATACCACAGTTCCTCAGCAGCAGTTGAATACCCTGTTCCCTGTACTCAGCTGACCTTGTTTATGCACCGGCATCAACAAGAGTGTCTTGGCACGAGGAACAGCTATTATGTAAGTTGAATCTGCTGTTGTCAAACAGAAAACCAGCAGTGTTCATTTCAGCTCCACTAAATATGGAGGGAAAAAGGAAAAGGAAAGGCAGAATTTGCCAAATGGGAAAGAAAATGGCAGATTTTCTTTTGCTCTAAGAGGCTTTCCGCACTAAGGAAGAATGCTGACACCGCAAAAGCCTTTTTTCAGTTCTACCAAATTTTAGATAACTATAAAGCAGGCCATGCCTTTGAGGCTGCAAGAGGATTTATTTTCTTTAACAATTAAAGATTCTGTACCATTAGATCTGAGTTATACACACAGAAACACACAAAAACTCAATAGGCTTTTTCTCAAACTGTGAACACTTAAGTATAAACAAAACCAGAAAGTGACTATTGTGTTCGTGGTTAGTCAATTCTCAAAATCAGACTTGACTATGCAGCAAAAGCAGTTTGGAACCTTATGTTTACCTGCTTTTAAACAGTGAAATGTTGATCAGATTTAGATGTTAAAATTTTAAAACCCCTTTGCTGAAACAGATCAGAAACAGAAGTATTCAATTTCATGTATTACACATTTTAAGCCTCTATGAAACAAAAGCTTTCTCTGATTTCTCTGGGAGCCAGGGTCAATAAAATTAAGGTTGTATGACATCAGCACACCCTCCTACAGGCACCTTTGAGAAGGAGAAGCTTCTCTGGAACTTGGCACTTGTGACAAAACATTTCTAAACCTCTGGAAAACAAGCATATTTTTCTACAACTGCCTGCTGGTAAGGCAAGATCACTCACAAAACTGATCAAGATGCAGAGCTGCTGAAGGCCCCTTGTTTTACATCTGGCAGTTAAAAAAAAAATGCAAACAACAATCCACCGACCCTTCAGTAATTTCCAGGTGGCATAGATATTATTGAAAAATAAAATCATGCATAAAATGGATTTAAAGCATTAGTTTATCGAGTATTTTAAGTCACCCATGACTTAATGCAGTCAATTCTAAACACTGCTTTATTTTTGTCCTGTAATAAGGGTTCAGCAACAAGTCATGCTCACAGCCTCAATGCTTTCTGCTGATGCTGCAAGGAGGACTAATGTTTGTAACAAAGGCACCAAGGAAGAGACAGAGGGACAACCAAATGGATGCCTCTGGAAACGAGACAAGAGGTTTAAGTCAGCTACAGGTTAATTTATGTCTAAGTGCATAGCAGGGGGCTTTATTTGCTGAAAACCATGTCTATTTTAAAGTCAGAAGCATTGCAAAGAAAAAGCATGAAATCATTAACTCACATTTAAGTGATCTTGCCTTTGATTTTTTCTGATTTTTTCTAAGATTGCAAGGTTCTCTTTTTCAATGCCTTCATCTTCAGATTTCTTCCCATCAACTGGTTCCTCCTCCTTCATATCATAGTGATCCAGATCTTCAATGTCCTACAGGATAGAGGAAAGTTAATTATAAATAACTGCACTATGCTCTTTGTTCAATGAAACCCTCTCCAAGGGCACTTGGAACAGTCACAGACTGCACAGCATTATGTATTTGTGATTGCTAGATGTCATTTCTACTTTGTTCTAACTTCACTCTCAGCCAACAGTATTCACTAGAAGTGTATGGAGCCTTCCCAACACAAATGAAACTTGAATTCACGTTTCTGGTCACAGAAACAAGCACAATCTCTGCAAGAAGACAAGATTGTAGAGAATTAGCCCATTGAAGAAGGGAGAAAACAGGACTTGAGAATCAAAAAGCACCCAACGTTAGGGTGCCTCCAAGATGATTCCAAAAGCAGGCTTTTTGCCAATTAGAATCCCAGCTATACTACACTCCTTTCAAGCAGTGATTAACACATCTGGCAGAGCTACATCCCCCCTTCAAGAAAGTTAAATATTAAGTATAATTTATTCAAGGTTAACATTTCAGCTAAAGGTTAGATCCAGTAATTTTGGAATCAGGACGTAAGACAATTCTGTGGCCAAGCAAGCCAGCACTTCAAAGTTCTGGACTAAGACACTGAAAAATCTTCCACTCTGTATTCTGACATGGGGTTATCCTGTTGCACAGGAGCACTGAGCATCAGACAACTGCCTTAAGGTGATTCAAGTGCTGGCTGTGGAGAAGAGAAGAAGAATGTAAATACCCTGACATGAAAGAGGAAGCAGTAGAGCAGCCACCACAGTGAGCTTTGGTTACAGAGATACTCCAGTATGCAGAGCTCTGCCACACCTGGGACTGCTCTTTATGTTTGTATGGCAGGAAAACCCAAATTCAAGGATGTCCTACAATAAGAAACATCTCTCTGGTGCCTTTGACAACAGTGTCTCCTTCAACTGTAACAGACTTTAGACTGAGTATTCTTTAAAATGCTCTCAAATGTTTCTCAAAACAATGACAGAGCCTGAGGAATTGTAAACTACTTTGCCATTTAGAACTGGGACTAGATTACAAGTTGAACATACCACTGCCACACACAATGCCACCTGGCAGCTTGTAAATAATGGTAGACAACTTTATTTTGTGCCAAGTAACCCAAACGGAATGCAAAAGCCTACTCTAGAAGTCTGCAAACAACAAAAGCCTTGTGGCAGCAGGATATGGGAGTGTACACATCACCTTTACAGAAACACTGCCTCCAACAAATGTAGCCTGGATCAGGCTAAATATGGGGTAAGAAAGGCTGCTTCAAATTAATTGAAGAACCTGGTAACATTTAGATCTTTTCTAAAGGAAGATTTTTCATTCAGAGAGAGTTGTTCATTCTTACTACACCTTCATTAAAAAACTAAATCTGAAGTAGTATGAACAGTTCTACTATAATAAAGCAATCTATAGTGGTGTAAAAAGCAAGCATCTTGGAGCTATTCTACCGTATAGTAGAAGTAAGCAAAAAGGGTGGTTCTTAGAATTAAAAAGCTCATTAAATGGAGCACCATGTCGTTAGACATGGATATAAAAGTTTAGTGTGTCTGTTTCGATGTCCTCCCATTTCCTTCAATTTCTTCTAGTTAAAAGCTAGCTCACCCATTTAACGAGTCAGCAAACTGATTTACTCTTTAGACAGTCTGCTTCAATTTGAGAGGCACTTGCAACTGTATCAGAGCCAGTTCACATGCTGCTTGAAATAGGAGTTAACAATGCAAAAACTTACTGATTTGGCACACAATGTTATGTATTGTTTGACTAAAGCACAAACAGATGTCCAATTCTCTGTATCCAAGTACCTCACAGCTGAGATCTAGGTTTAAGAAGAAAATTTCACTAGTTTTGTGGTTGAAGTGAAAGCTGACATTCAGGTAAACATCCAAATTTTTAATTATCTTTTCTGTTGAACTTGATGGAGGTTACATTTTACTGTTTGGCTTAATTATTAGCCAGCCATTGCAGAGCAAAATGCCAAAATTCTACTGCATTAGGACAACAATCTCATATATAAACATACTTCACCCATATCTTCTTCTTCCTCCTCCTCTGATGTAACTTCTTCTGTTGTTCCATTCTGCAATACAATGAAGGTTCTGCATAAATTCTGTGTATGCTACTTGCTTTCAAAATCAGCAAGTTTACTCTTAAAGAGAAGCAGTAAATACAAAAGTTACCCATATCTGCAAAGGGCTGAAGTTTAACGTGTAAGATGTACAAAGATGCTTTCCTGGAATATGACAGTGAAGAGATTTTTGCATGAAGCAAAGATAAATGGAAGGTCACAATTAATTCCAATTAAGTTCTAAGTAGAAACTTTAGATTCAGATAAGGAACGTCCTATTCTAAGACAGTGACAAATGCAACACACACATCGAGTGGGTTACAACTCATGATCTCTTAACCATGAAATCAGGTCATGGCTCTGACTAGAATCCATCTACATGCTACATCCCTCAAAAGGAAAAGCCCAACTTTAGACCTTTAGAACTTCATGGATTCTTTTTTTTACTACCTTGAACTTCTACGCAGTCACACTGTCACCATGTTGGCATTGCTATAAGACTATTTGAGGAAATATCAACACAATGCACTGAGTTCATTTTTCACGGCTTTCTACTTCAGGATGTCACTCCAAGCCCAGGAAGTCTGAGCTGCAGATAGACTCGGGAGCATTCTGATATGCTTGTCCTCTGCTTAATCTTCCTTTGGCAAAGAAGAAATGTCACAGCTCTAGACAATGAAAGGGACTACATGGATCTTTGGTCAGAGTTACTAATGCCACTGTTATTTAACTTGCAAACTTTCTGACATTTCTGGCTAAGAAACCTTCCACAAGTTTGTTTTTGAGTTTCAGGTCACATGTGAGACCTTTCCCCCTAAAGCCACTTCCTAGTATCACAGCCTTACAGCTGCACTGCTGAGTGGGTGGCTCAGAGAAAACACCTACAGAATCACAATTTGGCACGTGACCAAAAATTAAGCAAGTTATTTGTCATTACTATAGTACTGTCACCACAGGAAAACCATCTGTTACGCCACAGGCGTTTTTAGAACTCATCTCATCTTAACATGTATAAGCAAAAGACGATATCATAATCTTAACAGAAGTACAAAAAAAGAACAGTTACTGTCAGTTACCAGTTCTGTTTTCAGCACAATACAAAACATTTTGGTTAACAAGAACATCTCACAGGCATTCACAACTCTTAACTTTTCAAGTGCACAAGAAGTAAACAAGGCACCTCAGGTACTCACTACCCAAAGTAATATATGGCCTCGATATCCCATATCTCTGCAAGGGACTGAAGAAGGAAAACATCAATAGTAGCTCATCCAAGTGCACACTGTAAAACACACTCTTCAATAAAGAGCCAAACATTTCAGAAAAAGGAAGTTTGGGAAGCACTAAGTGCACAGCAATTGGCTTGAACAGTGTTTAGGAGGGAATTAAACTTGACAGCACTGGTATCACATCCACACCTTTCAATGATACAGAAACTTCAACGGGAATTGTGCAATATTATCACACCATTGCAGACAAAATTCAGATTGAGGACACCATAAGCAAAAGTGCTTCATATCTCACTTCTGGCTTACACAAGGTATAATCATTCCCACTATCTTGTTTCTTGGAGTTGAAAAAACAACTCCTTCATTGGCATAAGAAGGTGTCCATGGTTTTTTAATTTACCTGTCCAGCTGGTAATGGCTGATCTAACATTTCAACATCTGGATGCTGAGGAAGATTATATAACCTGCAGAGGTCACATATTAATCGCTTCAGCTGCTGAAGAAGCTATAAAAAACAAGAAAACATAGAAATGTTTATTTAAACCAAGGCGTAGAGCAATATATTTTGGCTTTTCTTCACACACTGATACTGAACTTCAAAATCAGTGTACAGCATTTAAATGTGCTCAGGTTGGAATAAAATTTAAAGCACCCCCTTTTCCTCTGTAATATTTGGAGTAAAGTCCCCACAATAAAAACCTAAGGACATGGCAAGTTAAAGATGACTCCCATTCATCTTCCTATGTCTAGAGAAGTAAGCCATGAGCAGATGAATAATCTGCCCTGACAGCATCATCCATTCCAAACATCAGTGTCTGTGCTACAAATCACCACGGTATAAGCAAATGGTCACCACAATCCAGGAGACAAAATGGTCCATTCCCATTTCCCAGCTTAAAAACCCACGCCTTCAAAAAGACAAGGAGGAACCGTCTGGTTTTCTATATCCTGAATTCCTTTACAGGGCACACCAGCGAGGCACTAGAAGCAAGACAAATACTGCACAAGGCACAGGAGCCAGCCAGGCTCTGAGCTGGAGCTCAGGCAATCTGCTTGCTGTATCTTGTGTCAGGGAGAGACACAATCTGTTACTATCTCTGACTTCTGTTTCCAACCTGCAGTGTTACATTGACCCTGCTCTGTTAACTGCCAACTAGGGAACACCTCGCACTCACGCAATGCAAGCCTGAAAAAATATTTAGTTCTGCAGAAACAAACATTAAGTTTGTTTCTTGATCACCACACTAAGTCGATTTCCACAGCTGTTAACTTTCTCTAGGCAGCCTCAGATCCTAATTAAGGCCAAGGCATGAAAGACTACTGCTACATTTCCTAACTTTTCAAGGTCTAAAGCTATGTCAGGAAAACAAAAAAAAAGGACTCCAAAATGCATCTGTAAAAGGGTCAACACCTCATTACTTGCAGAATAATACCCTAGATGAATTTGTAAAAATTATAAGTCCATTTAGGAACTTTTCTTCCAGATACCAAGGAGAACTCATCTTGCCATGTGCTGAGGGCAGCCTGCAAAGCCATTTCTGCACACACACTCCTCAGCACTAGGAGCAGTAACAACTGAGTGGCAGCCTCTCCTTCCCCAAAAACACCTCTCCATAAACGAGGCAGACTCAGGCAATGTGGCCGCACCCTAGGCACAGCATAGACTTTATTAAAGAATGATACCTCTATTACACTATTTGGTGTTTGCATACTGTATTTCTCAAAATGTACAATAAATTAAGGTTAAAAAAAAAATCTAGTCACTCCAAAATATTCTCTATGTCTAAAGCTTTGCTATTGACCAGTTTAAATGCTCTTACCTTACCCTACTGCAAGTGAAAATTCAGTCTCTCCAGCATTAAGAACTCATTTCCAAGCCCAAATCACTAGCAGTAAAAAGCAAATATTGCCCTTACACTATCTGAAAGCTTCAGTGCTTTTCCCTTCTACAGCAGAATTCAACATTCTGTTTAACAGGAATTATATTTATCCATCTGAGGCCATGAACTGGGACACCAGCCTGCATTGTAACATTATCACACCACATTTGCTATTTCTGCATCATTCATGATAGTCAACCTAACTCAAAAATAAAGCAGGTTAACACCAAAAGGACTGGGGTATCAACACGATGTTTCTTAGTATATACATGAGATGTGATAGGTTTGGGCAACAAACTTTCTGTGACAATCACACTTCTCAACAGCATTAAAACTCTACACTTGTTTGAAACTTTCTGGGTGTCTGAAACATCAGGAAATCTTTTAGCAGGCACAAATCAGGTTAATCAATCAGAAAGTTAGTTGCCAGACAGAATCAAGTCTTAGAACTAATAATTTCAATGTGCAAGATGCTTAAAGGGGCACTGATATACATTTTATTAATAAACTTTTTCTCTGCATAAACACTGCCTCATGGAGAGCTGGAGCATAAACCACACAGTTCCAAGAGCTGTAATTTTTCTCACGGAGCTATGTAAAGCCAGGCAAGCCAATAATTTGTCTACATCTTCTGTGTAGTGTACAAAAAAAAGTCTAAATGGTAGGGGAAGACTGCCACCATTGGCGTTGGGAAAAATGAACACAATATTAGATGTGTCTTGACAGAAAGAGACAGTAAGGGCTGGAGAGTTTACAAACTGCTTCCTGCCGTGATTTCTCCACTCCCCATCCTCCTCATGAAATGTCCTGTCACCTGAACTGAAACTCAGAAGAAATTTTTGCAGCCAGGACCTAAGACACTGTAAGCTTCTTTCACTTCCTGAACACGGTACCACAAGCAAGATAGAGAAGCACCCCCAAAACAAGCTGCTGGCACAACCTGGGTCAAGTTACAGCTGCTGTGCCTGATGGGGTCCTCCAGCAGCAAGTTTTCATCTCCTCACTTCCACCAGCACCAGAGATCACACAACCACGTGGCAGCTTATCAGCTTTGTGGCAGACCAATTCTTGATGTTTGTCAGCACAAAAGCACCAATTTTACCATAAAGAGGGAGGCAGAAACCTGCAGCTGAGCGCAGGAATCCCCTTCCTTGGCAGGATTCTACACTTCAAGGTTAGCTTAATGCAACTGTCACACTGCAGTTCATTTTTATAGATCAGCTGCTTTACTTGAAATCTGTGTCTACAACTTGCAAAGGTGGTGGCAGAGAAAGAATCTGATCCTGTCTCTACAACTCTTCTAACCCTTCTTCCTTATTGCTACATTTTTTCTCCACAGGAATTAATTTCATACCATTGATCTTTCTGCCATGTATCACAATCACTGTTATCCCTCATATTCTGCTCATATGTATGAAAAATCATAGGAAAATTTGGGCTGAAAGCCACGTCTGGAAGACATCTGATCCACTCCTCTGCTCTAAGCAGAGCCTGGCATGGTTTGGTATGTGTTGGTACGTACATGAACAGACTATCAAAAGGAAGAGTAGATTTCTGTCATGTATTAATAACTTAAATGTATTTCCAAGGTAACTTCACAGGCTTGACTAACGTAAAATGAATGTTTAACACACACACACTTTGGGGCTACTGAAGAAAAGTGGGCTATGGGTACACCAATAGTTTTCCTGGAACACAAACTGCCTAAAGCACAAAGTAAACAGCAACTAGAATGTATAACCCACAGGGTTAACGGAGCAACGTAAACAGCCTGCAGAAGGGAAATGCTCCAGTGACCAAATACAACACTGCATTTATAAATTTGTTATATTGACTATAATTAATATCAAAATAAAAAGTACAAAATTATAATACACACCCCTATAATTTTTAATGCTTCAGGAATTCTGAGAAGTTGGTAGTTCTTGCAGACACCACAATGCTGGTTTAGAACACAAAAACACCTCTTGGAATTTTCTGTTTCCCATGTTAATATCCTACACATCTGAAAACAGTGTAGAAGAATTTTTTCTGAAACCTAGCCTACATTAGAACACCTTTTTAATGCATGTAGAGATCTTCCTAATGCAGTATGAAAGCATTAGCAATTTCAGGATACCTTTGATGATATTAATATCCTGCTGGGTTCACTATGAAACACCCTGTTTCCTGATTACTAAGAAACATTGACTTAAGAAGTACAGTGTAAGTATGCAAAGACTTAATTCTTCTGTGTCTCTATGTACACCCACAGTATCTGTATAAAAATAAATGCATCGGTAAATGGCCTACCACTAAGAAACTGCTGAAGAAGGATGCACATGGAAACAGAGGGAAGTAGTAATTGTCACTTGTAGTGTGGCCACCACTTGTCTATCAGGTAACCTGTGACACCACCTGGCCTCCTACACGCTCAGTAGCCTTGGGCAGCATCAGACAGGAAAGCAAAGCTTATTCCTGCATTTTGTCTCTACGACTCCCAGTACAGAAATAGCTGCTGCCACACTGGGAGTTAGCAAGAGACAACATTCTTCCCTGAAATGCCTCCATGTGGGACTTAATCTAAATTATTAACACAGAAGCAGTGTGCTTCAAGACAGCAGTTTATCCAAGCTGTAAATATACTTATGCCAGGAATTCTGTACCTTTGACATCTTCCATGCAAGTTTAAGGTCAGGAGTGTGAGAATTAAAACTGCCTCTATGAATTTAAGTCCATTTTCCCTACTCTCTTTAAAAAGCAAACCTCAAAATAGTGTATAGTTATATTTAATATCCCATGAAATAAGGTTTGAGGCTTCAGACTGGCATCATAAAACTTCCAGTATATTAAACAGAACAAGGGAATTGCAGGAGGATTTATCTTTGGCATACCACAGCCACTAGAAGGCAGCTGGCAGTTTCATGCCTATGCAGTCTAACATGTGACTGATTTTCAGGATCTGAAAAGGAATTCAGAAGGCACTAGGGGTTGAAAGAACTCTGCAGCCCCTTCATCTGCTGACTGAAACTTTTTCAACATTACCAGTCAGGCAGCTAAAGTGTCCATATCTAATGATATCTACGCTGATCGTGTTCTTAATTAATTTTCAATATTTTTAGTGTTTTGACAAATTTTCATAGCAAAAGCACCATGCTGATGCAAGTAACTAACACAGTTGCAGACCCATTGAAGATTTTCCAGGAAACATGCATGATTTCAACATCATAAACCAGTTTTCCTTTTACCATGTCAAATGGCAAGGCTTCCACACGTCCAACATTTATGCCTGAAGAGCATGTTCTTCAGTTTCCCAAACAGCTGACACCTGTCAAGTTACAAAGCAGGTAGAAAGGGCACAGGAATACCAAAGGCTAAACCAGGGTACATGTGCTAGCAGAGCTTTTAGCACACAGTCACTGCTTCCAGCTGAGCTCCTGGAAGAGGCCAATGATATTTCTCATTCAAAATTTGACTGCTCCAAGAACTTCATGAGTTTGGAGCAACATAGCACTAATGATCCTTTACCTGCAATAAATTAAATGAAAACTGGTTTGAAACATATCAGAAGTCTAAATTAAATTATGTGGATTTTTAGAAGATTGTGATAAATTAGAAGCCTTTGGATTTTTAAAGGTAGTTCCCTATCCCTTCCTACCCTGCTGTGTGTGAGCTGCTCCAATGCCATTGAATGGGAGGGAGTTACATGGGGAAAAGTTGTGGGGAGAAAAAACAATCAAAAACCCCCAAAGCCAAGCCTCTGGAGCAAAAAAAGGTCAGATTTTGTAGTGTAAGTATTTGTCTCCTCAACCACTCCCATCTGCCTTCACCTTGGCATAACACCATGCAGGGTGGATTCCTGAGAAACCAATGGGCCATCACAGGTGTCTATTACATCAACCCATCAGCTTTTACATGGGCAAGTACCATCTTGATAGGAGAAGCTGTTTTCTTACCAGGTACACAATCAGTCTCTGCATATGCAATTGAGCACAGCAAGTCCCTTGCATGTTTGCAACAAAGCTTTCCACCCTCTCACAGGCAGTTGCACACAGGAAATACCTCGTTCAGAACCCTTAGGCTGAAGCTATCAGCCACACCAGCTTCAAGTTGCACAACCTTCTGAAAAGTGTCTTTAAGAAAAAAAGCTCATTTGGCCATATTTTCTGCTACTGTCACGTTCTGTGTCTTTCCAGGCAAAAGTTACAAAGACTAAGACATCTGTAATACTCTTCTGAATGTAGTTTAATCTAAATTTTAGACTGAAGTAGAAAATACACAGACATACATGTCCTGTAATCAGATCCAGCATAATGCACTAAAACACTAATGGTTCCTCCTTTACAACTGCTTTTAATTATGGTAAGGCCCTTGAAGACTCTCACTTTTATTAGTTTCCTAATTATTTCTGCTACAAGTCAAATGCATCCCAATAATCCTTAGAAAAAGACACTTGCACATCCTTAAGGTTGGGTGTCCTACCTACATTATCCCAGTAAATGTAACAAGTAGTAGATTTTCATAAGAAAGAACATTCCCAAATTTTCCAAAACCAGACAAATGCTAAGCACATAACCCATGCAATAAACACTATTCTGCATACTGATTTGTTTTGTATGCATCACATTCCTGTATACAAAAATAAACAAAATGTTAAAATAATCTATAAATAAAGATCACCTGAATTTGTCAGTATGCTGCAGTACTGCTCTTTGTGGAACAAACTGCATTTGTACTGAAATTTATCACCAAGCACTATTCAAGGACACTTACTTTCCCACAGATACTGGCAAGTTCATTTTCATATATATATATATATATATATATATATATATATATATGGCCCACACACAAACACAGAGCTCCTATTACTACATGAAAAGGGTTTTAAGTAAGATATAATGCTTGAGAGTTTTCTGAAACACAAAACAACCATTAGAATCTGTACAAAGATTTTCTTCAAGTAGCAATTATCCAAAGCCACAACACTGATTAAATGTATCAGTACCTAAGGAACATTCTGATGAATCAGAAACTGTCAGGTCAAGCCTCCTTTACTGAAACCAGCAACTCTTTGTATTATAGTCATGTTTTGGAGAACGTACATTCTCAAGAATACAAAGCTTTTGTCTCTGTAATTGATCTCTGTGCAAGGAAAACTCTCCAACAGCTGTTTTATTCAGCAGTTTTAACGCTGTCATCCACTTCACTGTTTAATTATCTTCAGAAAACTTCACACTGTAATTACTGAGACTGAAACTTAACTTCTTTTAGAGTAAGCATTTAAGTGATCTTTTCCTCCTTGCCTCAAATCTTTTGGATTACTTTCGACTCATAAGGTTTTGGAAGAAAAAGTTTACAAAATGCCCCAAATAACTCTAAAACTGAACTAACTGAACTGTTTGTTAATGTGACAAAGCCAAATAAACACCCAAACACAAGCAAATGCACAAAATAACAGAAATACTTCACTCACCAGAGTATTGCTCTTCTTAATATCTTCTAAACGCTCTAAGACTGAAGTCAGGTTTGGGTCATCTGATTCTACAAACCATATTGGTGATGAAGAGGGGTAAGATTCCTGTTTAAAAAAAAAACAACACAAGATCCAACAAATAAGCAAAAAATCCCAAAGCTTTTAAAAATCATTTATTGCCAAAATTTCACAACACAATATTAACATCACTTATCTTATTCTATGTCAGGTAACCTAGACACTTAACACCACATTTTTAGGCAATGCAAAAAAAGTTGAAAGAAATCCAGTCAACTAGCTCTTCTAGTATTTAGTCCTATTTTCTATCTTTCTCAGATGATAGATATACATAAGAAACAGTGCTGAAAAGTTTAAAACCTTGGGAGCGGGTGAAGCAGGACAGAGAAATTTAATAATTACCACAAAATGGTATCACAAGCAGTACATGTCAAAGAATAAAACTGTATTGATACTGATTGTTCATAAAAATGCAGCTTCTTCCAAAGAAAAGCAGTGAAAGCAGTAAGTCTGGAGTCTTTAGATTTTCTCCTCAAACAGGATTATTGAAACTGTTCTAGCACTGACCCACAAACTGAAGCAGTACAGCTCAGAAGTCCTGCCTTGAAGGACAGTTTAACTGGCAGATCACAATGCCAAAAATCTGCCGTTTTATCTTTGTACCACCAAGCACATAGAGGACTTTCCACTGCTGTTACACACAAGAAAGCTCACAGCACAACTTCGTTCCATCCACAGGCTCCTGCAGCTGTCAGGCCACAGCCAAGCAGCAGTGAGATCAAAAGGGTTCACAAGGATTACAAGGGTCCTTCGTTTTCCAGAACAAGCCATGGCTTGGGTACCTGGAGCACACGGAAGCTCATGGGTTTTCTGTCACAAAGCTGCCACGGCATGCAGCCCTTCCAAAGGGGCTAAGTAAGAATCCTGCTTCAGAAAGGTAAACAGAAGTCCCTCTTGTTTAGATGTTTCAAAAAGCAATTCCAATATTTTCCTGGTTTGGTAATATTGTGAGGATGGAGGAAACCAAGTAGATTCCAACTCAACAGTAAGTGTCCCTTCACATCAATGATGTGTAGGAATTTTGTTTTAATTTGGTTAAGGCATTCTCTACTTCTCACCCATTCAATTAAATTTTAGTAGCTGAGGACAAATTGCTGAATCTTGTTTTATCACCCAGATATTATCTTCATATCCCCAGGTCTTAAAAAATAATGAGGGAATTTTCATTCATTTCTCTCATGGCAGTTGAAAAGGAAAATTCCATCTTTCTCATTCCAGAGAAAACAAATCATGCTTCATTCTTCAACACTTATAAAGTCAAGGTTTGAAAACTGTAGAAAAATACAAGCATGTTACTAGCTTTCAATAATATAAAGTGTATTTCCTAACTGACCTTCTAGCTGAAGTGCTGAACCCCATAAAAGAAGCCATGTGATTAGAAAAAGGATATCAGTCCTGGCAAAACAGACTGACAGAGTTCCTACCTGGTACCATACTCCACAGAAGTTCTAGCTACAGAGGTCTAAAATTCACACCTGTAAACTGAAGCCTTTGTATAAACTTATTTTTTAACAAGTTCAATTCCCTCAAGTTTATTTATAATTTTTTTTTTTTAATCACAGCTAAAAACACCTTAAAGGAATACATGGTACTTCCAGTGTCTTTAAGAAAAGACAAATTGTTCACACCTTTCATGTTCACTTCAAAGCACACTATATACAAAGCAAAGACCTTAGAATGTCTATTCTTGATTAACCAAGGCCTAACACCTCAACTAAGGCAGCCTCACAGACATGGTTTAATCACTTTCTTCCTTTACACAATACAGTACTTGAGAAAAGTGCCTTCTCTTCTCAGTTTCACTTAACAGATGAACCACTATCTCTGTGGGGGAAACGAGGCTGAATTCCCCATTGCCCCTGGGTTTCTGTTATTTTTAGGAACCAAACGTCATTAAAAGATATTTCAGGTTTTGTACTAGTAACATCTCACCCATTTTTAATAACATGCAACCTACTTGTAAAGTCTTCTGCAATGGAGCAATCTTCTCACCTGGGGCCTCTCACACTGCACACTGATCTGGATGCACAGTGGGGAACAGCACAAGGGAATCTCTGCTAACTGTGGCCCCACTGCCCGAAGACTTGTTTGAACCAGTTGCTTTTGAGACCTGAACTTCTCTGGCCAGCTCATTAAGTTGAGGCAAAGGCAACAGGGTAAACACTACTACCACCATGACTTTAGATTACACTAACATTCCCATCAAGAAATACAAAGAACAAGTAAAATCCCTTCCAAGACTGACCGAGCCATCTGTTTATTAAAATCCTTGGACTCACTGGAATAAAAATATTCTCCAGATACAGTCAACACTTGGACTGTGCACGCCCATTCTCCTAACAGGTATTTTTGGATTGGGGGTTTTTTTTCCTCTTTTAAAATCAAGCATTTTAAAAATGGTATTAGTCCAGGTCTATGCAAGTCTGTAATTGCAATGATTTATAGAAGACAATCATCTGTCAATCCTCTCTTCTAAATCATATCTGGAATCTGAAGACTCCTTACAGAGTAGAACTCAACTCTTCACTGTCTATATTCTGTTGTGCCGACAATTTTATTTCTCCTTTCTCCACCTGAAGAATTTAACAAACAAACCCATAGTAGGATATTTGTTATTGCAACCACATTCTATTCCAGTCTGGGGGCCTATATAAAGATCTCCTCCAAAATACCTGCAGCACATCTGTCATCAGCCAGGGACATGACTGACACTGCAGATCTGATGATCAAGCAATCCCACCATGTGTTTAGTAGCAGTGGCTACTTGAATGTGCTGCTTACTCATACTTTACATTCATTCCATTTCTTGCCCTGAAAACAAGTCCTCCCCTATGTGAGAAAACTTAGAAGGATTTGATACTGCCTGGATTATTAGTGCATAGCACATATGAATGACTATGCCCTAAAAATTATTAATTATTCAAATTTTTAGTCTGATTTAGCTTTTGAAACATGAACGTGAAGAATGCACTTCTCAAAAAGGCTTTTCTTTAACACTGCAAGCATATTCACTCAGTTGTATCAGAAAAGACTTCAAATTTTGTATTTTTGGAATATGAATATTTAATTGCACATTCCAAATTTTTCACAACAGATGCTTAATATTAAAATACAAGTTAAACCAAACATCCATTTTGTTGCAACGTTTCTCAGTCCTTCAGACTTACCAATAAATATGTTCATTTAATTTAAAAACATAAATGGCATTAAGTTTCTCTACATTTGTAAGTAACCCATATTTTTGGAACAGCTGATTTCCACGCGGATATGAGTCACTATATTTTGAAATACGGAATTCACACACATACTTCAAACATTCTGAACTTGAGATATAAAAAGGCTCATGAGTTTGTAATAACCACAGAATGCAACTTAAAGCTAAGCTTGTGGTTTGTAAGGTCAAACAACTGAACTCCACAGGAGCTAATTCTGTTAAGAAAATTAAGTCAGCTTTTTTGTCCATATCTGCATCCTACAGAGGTAAGAGGTGGATTTGAGCTGTTACGTCACAAAAGGAACAGAGGCTTCTCAAAGACATCATTTCATGCGAGGAACCCTAAAATAGCACTTATTTTACCATCAAATCTCAGTGGCTAAAAAGCCCCATTACTTTGGGCCTTCCACTAGAGAGCTGCCATACAGTGATTTTGTCTCTATGACCCCTCTCAGCCGCACAAGTATTGCCACATTCATTATTTGAGATGTTTTATGGAACTGTGTGACACGACATTTTCGTGCTCTCCACAAGCAAAGGCAGAAGCTCATCCCGAGAGGGAGGGCTGTGGTCCCAGCACGCCCACCGGCCAGCTCGGAATGTCACCGCCGGCCAGCAGTGACAGGACAGCAGTGACATCACAGCTCGCCTGCACTGGGCCAGGACAAAGGCGGGATGTTTACAGCAGCACAGATACAATTACAATTCATGGCATCATCACTTCTAGGGACTCTTTGTATTAGCACCGGGACAGACTGGGAGCTTTGTCAACACAAATGCTTCTGTAACAGAATGCAGCGAAAGAATTTAGCCCACTAATAAGCACACAAAACACAAAACAAGAGAATAAAGCCCTGCACTCCTGCCATGGGAACAATTTCAAAACTGATCAAATCATTTAGGAAAATCACAGCATATTAGAAGAATACACAGGGGATCTCACTGTTCAGACATTCTATTCCAACCTCTGCATCCTCTGTAAGAGATCTACTTACATTTTACTAACAATGTTGCTTATCTAAAAAGAAAAAAAACCAAACCAAAGTAGCAAAATGTGACAGAAGATTCCAGGAACACACACATTAAGACAGCTTTTCCTGGGAAGGATCTGTCATCTAAGTATATCCTATCTAAGCTTTCTCATCCTTAACAATAAGGTTGTTTCCTTGCAATGTTATATAATCTTTATCCTGCTTTCTAAGGCTACAGTGACACAATTTTGACATTAGTAACAGACTTTTAAATGAGCCATTTCTAAATTACTACAATACTGTTGAAATTGTGATGTTGCTAAATTAAAACACCTTGCTCTCACTCTTAAGATTAGAACAACCTGTACCTACAGTCTACTACAAGGCAATAGAGTAACCACATCTCCTTGTACACAACTGAGCCATTTTATCATGGCTAAATGGTAGGAACACACATTTAAACACATGGCTACTGCATTATGATTTAAAATCACAATTACATGGTGACACTTCTTAATTTTCTTTAATTTCCAGATATTATTAGATGGAAAAAATGTGAAGGGGGTTCTTTCAAAAATCCTTAGCATACTGGCTGAACAAATTTCAACCAATTTTATTTCTTTTCTTTTTCTAAGTTTTTGCAAAATCCCCATTACAGACCGAACCTACTTCGGTGCTTTTTACATCAGATACAACTAAAATTTACCTAATTTTCCTAACAGTACTTCTAACTTTCACCTCAGTCCCAATATTTTTCTTCAACCCACCATTAATTCCAAAAAGCAGAACAGTAAACTCCCAGATCTTTTAACCAGGTTAGATACTTTGAGAAGGCTGGAAAGAGACTGTTCTAGCTCACCCAAATCTTGGTAATGAATAAGTAAATCCTAATGGAACAAGACAACTCAGAGGGCTAATAGAGTCTTCTCAAGGTAAATACATTTGCAGCTACAAACACATGTCAAATTACTCATCTCAAATCAAAGATAGCTTTCCACGTTTATCCATTTGAATTAAACAGTAAAATTAGATTTTTGTTAGGGGTCATCTATACATCTACGTGAACATTCAATAAATACTGAGGATTAAACAACAATTAGCTACAATTTAGTACACATTATTTGCAACTGTTAGACAATCAGTCACTACTTATTTTTCACCTGTATCAAGCTACCTTTAGAGAAAAAGAAAAAGCTGAGTTAATATTAACAAAGACACCAGGATTTAGGCAGATATTCTCAAAGCTCAAGTTTAGTTTGATGACCATAAAACACTAGTACTTACAGCTACTTAAAATAGCATTAGTTGTGATTACACAACTGCCAGACTGCTTCCCATTATTAGGGGCCAAATTTTCCAAATGCAGCTTAAAAGCAGTAAGCATTTTCTACCACTACCAACTCAAGCACCAGTGAAATCTACAAGCTTAAGAACCTTTCAAAGTCAGCACATTGTCAACCCATCCTTTATAATAATTAGGAAAGAAGAAAGCATGAAGAGCCTTTCATTGAAAGTAATCCAAATAAAGCCATTTTCCAGAAACCTTAAGTTACTTAACCCCTCCAAATTTTTTATTTTCAAACATCCAGACATCACCATTTATTCTGTTGTATAGATCAAGTTATTGAACAATACTCTAACATTCACACTTTAAGATATGAAAAATTTGTCATTTCTTTAAGAATCTAACATATCAGTGATCCAGAGTTCTAAAAGATCAGAGAAGTGTTTGCAATGGAGGGTTTAGAATTAAATTTAATATTGGTGGTAGGGAGGAAGCAAAGTGAATCTCATCCAACACTACCAAACAAACGGAAAACTTTAACCTGCTTTTCATATTGAATTTTAAAATTGTATATAATATGCTATTAACTTGCCCAAAAGCAAGCTTCTATTAGCTTTACTTTTCTTATATTCTCCCTAAAGCCTGACATGCTCAGTTCAGTGAGAATACTTGTTAAAACTCCTTGGTAAGGCACCAGGTTCAGTTGTCTGAAATACGTCTCTCTCTGCAACACACAAAATTACTGCAACTCTACTCTCAAATTTAATGGCTGTATTGACAGCTACAGCCTATACAAGACAATCCCAGGTGAAGCATCATACTTTGGTTAGATCCCTGGGATTGCAAGAGCTTAATCATCTTGCACCTTTAGAGGAGGAAGGTGAAAGAATCCCATAATCCTGTTCTATGTCAGTGCCACTAATATGCTCAGCGCTGCAGAAGCCAATACCTTCAGGAGAGCATTAAATCAACACAACTAACAGGGTCACGGTTTGCCTCTCCCACACACTCTCTAGGGAATGAGGCAAGTGTAGCAGACTACCTTGTTTTAGAATTGTTTATGTTATTAAATACAGCCATGCTAGGGAAGGGAGGGTCGGAGGTATGTGCCTCATGGAGCAGAAAGACCGTAACAAGCCACAGCTCTACAGATGCTGGTAAAATCCGCTACGCAACCCCAAACTGTCCCAAACAAAAACACAGTTCTCTGTACAAACAAGTTCTACTGACTGCAGAAGGCTACCACAGAAGTAACCAGGAGGAAGTGTTTGTTAAGAGTATACAGAATGGTTTTAGAGATCCCTTTTGTCTTCACAACACCCTTCTGCGCAGAGCAAAGCCACTGCCCGGCTGTCACATCAGACACACGTGCATGGCCTGACACTGCACCTTCTTCTACAGTTGCTTCCTGCACGAGTGCACAGGGACCACAGCTCATTTCTACATGGACCAAAACCTTAGATCGTGGAACAATTCTTGCAATACAGAGATTCAGCAGCATCTGCAAGTGCCAATCTCCATTGATAGTGACCACAGAACTAAGGAAGTGTCAATAGGGACAGTATTTCAATGGCCATTCACTTGTGTACAAATTATTCCCAAACCCAAGCCGTTTGTAACCTGCACCTTCATCTGCACAAATTAATTTGTTCAACCCAAGACCATAGAATTCTCTTGAAGTTATTATGGAATCTTTAACTTTTTAAATTTGTGTACACCCAATAACATTTTCAGGAAAAAAAAAATCCTGAAGACTTAAGCAGCTGCTGCTTTCAAACAGGCACATACAAGAGATCAATAATTTCAAAGGTTGTATCTAAGATACTTTTGTGTTTTACTTCCACATCTCTCTATCTAGGTACACACTCCTCTTACTGCTCAAACATCGTTTGAAGCCAAAACATCTACAATCAAAGTAGCAAAGGCACAAAACACGATTTTGAATGGTCATGACATCATAACTCTTACATTTCTTATGGTCAAGTTCTTTCAGTCAAGTTTTTACAGCCATTCTTCAAATTATCTAATCTAAGCAAAATGTCCCAGTTGCCAATTCCGATACATGAAACTGCATATAACCCACGGAAAAACAGGTATTAACAGACTCAAGTCATATCAATTGCCACAACTCCATTCTTTCTCCTCACCAAGTAAAAGGCAGGAGGTTACTTGTCCAGTGTAACAAAACTACACAGAATTAAAACACAAATTTGGAGCATAAAAGAAAAGAGTGCACTTTTCTGATAAAACAGTTATTGTTCATCATTATAAAGCAGCATTTTACTCTCCACATCATAATGCAGCATGTCATCTCTCCATTCAAAGAAATACACAGAAAAAACCAAACACTCTTAACACTTTTGTACCGACCCGAAGTAAAATCCACCAAATGTTACTGAACTGCTGTTCAAACACACCACCACACAGGATTTCAGTAACAGCATAACAAGTCACAACTGTCTAGAGTAGTGTCTAGTCTCTGAAAATGTAAACTGTTGTGGAGGGCCAAGTCAGGTAAGTCAGCTAAGGAACATGGCTTTGCCAATATTAAAGCAACTAATAAAGTTGCAGATTCTCCACACTCAGGACTGAGCAAAGCACACAGCAGTGCTGAAGACTGAGTGACCTGCTTACTGGGAACATGGCTGTAGACCTGAGACTATATCCAGGCTTTTATCATAGCACCTCACAGCAGTCAGATCAAGCTACCCTGCTCCTCACACACAAAAACCCCACTGTGTGCTTGTACCCTCAGCTTGCCAGTTGTCAGAGGCTGATTGTTTGGGAGCCCTCAGACACAAGGGTTTCTCTTTAATGCACATATTACACATGCACTCAAGCTGGCAATGGTTTACCTAATGAACAGCTACACACATGGGTTAAAGAAAAAGGTATTTTGCAAATCTGACTCTCCAATACTTTCTTTACTAGCAACACAGGATCTTATGTGTCCAAATTCCTGCAGGAAGTCTGGTTACTTGAAACAAATTATCAACTCATTCTAATCATCAAGGGGTATTAATTACCTACTTTTGCAACTATACTGACAAGTACATTCAAAAAAAGTTATCAACATGAGTGTCACAAAGCCAGAGCAGCAGGAAATGGCTTCCACTATGGCTAGAACTGAACAACTGGTTATATCTAAGTTGCAACATGTCCCTCTATCTCCAACTTAACTTCATAAAGTTTCCTTGCAGACCTGCTCTCACCTTTATCATTTAGACAGCTCCTCCACAGTACGTAAAGTCTGGTATCACTTCTGCTGTCACCCAAAACATCCAGGCTTCCCCTTCACTCTCTTTAACTTCAGGAATTTACATCTCTCAAGTGTTCAAATCACTCAGCATCCTCTTCTATCGGTGCCCTTTCCTGCTCTCTGAGAATAACCTTCCTCTCTTCCCCCTTTTCCCTTGGCAAACTTGCTGTTTTCCAGACATACCTGCAGACAGAAGGATTCTTCATTCTCACCCATGGCTAAGAGAGGTCCTGCTGCTCCACTGCCCTTACACCTGACAGCATTCCAGCCACCACCCAGCAGGCTCCTGAGCTGTCTGCTCACAGAAGCACGTACACAGCTGCCCTGATGCTGCTCAGCCACAGCCTTCAGATTAGAGCCATTTAGATGGAACTTTGTCCCTCACACACAAAATTTCAGTACCACGGAGTTCAACCAATGTTTACCATTAATAAGTTAAATACCACAACTCTTACCACAGTTATTTCCTATTTCAAAAATTCAAGGAAGCCTGTGGTATCTTGAACACCACTGCTCAGGAACGCTTTGATTTTTTTCTAATGCCACTATACAAGTTCTAACAGAGCTTATGTTCCTGCCTTCCTGAAAACACACTGAAGAAGCTACTGCAAGATCTCCAACTGTATTGAACTCTCTCAGAGGGGGCAAAAAACTACGAAGTCAGAGAAAGCAGAATACAGTTCATACTAAATCTTCAGAAATCATGCATTAGCTTCTCTACAGTACTTAGTACACCAGGATGTCTTGTAAACATGAGATAAAGAAAAAAACCTCACATGTAAAGTCATTATTTTCATACCACACTTAAGAGATTACAGCTGGAAGCAAGAAATCGGTAAGACATACACTAACTGGTATGCTTGTTTCCACCAAAGACCAACTGAGAGCTATTTTGATCATATTAGCTGCAAGTATACTGCATACAGGCAGGCTGATTGAAGATCTAAACATTAAATAGCCTCTTCTTACTATAATCAGTCATTTAATTTTCCAGTTGTCTTCTAGGAGCTGGTGAAAGGTCATTTTTGCTTCTCCTACAGAGCCTGCAGCTGAAGAAACACAGCGAAACACACACTAAATCATAACTGTCATGCCTCTTAAAAATGGAGTATTACCATTCATAGTTTAAAGGAAAAAACCCACCCTAATACTCCAGCCAGGAATTCAGGCATTTACCACCTTTCAAAACTACATAAAGGCAAACAACCTGACAGTACTGAACAGTGGTTCACAGTGAGGCATAACTAAAATAGTAAGTCATTTCTGTTAATCAGCTTCTACAAATAGTTGTTCCTATCAAGAAATTTCACCCCCTCTTTTTCTAACGATACTATTTAGAGAACTGTCTCCATCTTTGCATCTTGCAGTCTCCTGGAAGGAGACTGTCAGATTTTACAAATAAACCAAGTACTTGCAGTTAAGTCTGGTCCAGCTGTCACTGTACCAACTCAGACACCCGTGGAGGCCCCGGGGCCTGATGCCACCCCAGGCACTGCACCCAGGAGCACGGGGTCCAAGGGCTCAGCCAGAAGCTCTGTCAGCAGTGCTGGATGCAGCAGCTTCTACTCAGTCCTGTGCCCTCGTTGTGATGGGACAGCTGTTTGTGCAGCCACACACTGAACCAGACTGGGAAATAGTCCAGATCAACAAGAATTTGGGAAAAATTTTTACAGGCCAGCCAGGTCCTCAATCCAGTAAACTCTTTCAGTCAGCTCACAAGACACTCAGCCTTTGACGATCTGAAAGAAACAGCAGTATTACAGAGGGCACAGGACACCATCACACTTCTGTCTTACTAACAATTGTAATTTTCAATTCATGTTGAAGATATCAACAAGTCATCAATACACAAAACCTCCTGAATAGGCCACACGAGGAAGCACATTGAGTAAAGAGAACATAATTCTTTCTACAAAACTTCTTTTAGTTACCAAAGTGCACAGAGAGCTCTTTCAAGAACCACAACAGTCCCAGTTCTGAAATTATTGTATCATTAACTCACATGAGCAACCCACTGGAAATAAGAACAATTTTCTGTACATTGAGACCTCAACGTATGCCAGCATTTCTATTTGAAGCCCACCACTGTGGCTTTCTAGGGTATTTTAGGAGCCCTTCATACACTGTGGAGTGGACAGAACTGTCTGCAAAGTCCTGAAGTACTGGTTACAGCCTTTCACACATCATACAGCCACACTGTGGTGTCAGAAGGGGCCTGTCATCCAGACAGCAGATTCCTCCTACTCCTTCTTGCAATATTCTTTTTCCAGTTACAGTCTTGGCATAAAAAGAGAAATTAAAATCCTCACTCTTTCAGTAATTTTTTTTGTTAGCTTAATTTTGGTTTACCAAATAAAACAATAATAAACTTCTCAATTTATATTGCATAAGTTACATTTGATAATAGTTGAATGAGTGCCTCTTTAAAAAATCACTAGGTATATCTAATTCTAGCTAAAAAGGACATATTATCAAGATAAAGCCATGTATGCTTTTATACAGTCCTGGTATCCATATGCTGCAAGACAAAGGTCTCAACCTCACTACAAATGTCTAGTGATCTAAAAAAAAAAAAAAAAAAATCTGTGGTTGGAACTGAATGCCTCATTCATTATGTGGTTAGTTCTGTGTACAAATAAATAATCTTTTTTAAAGGTTACCAGCTGTCTAGGCATTAGCTAGGAGTGAGTTTAATATTAAAATCCTACACCTTTAAAGAACTGTTGCATGTTCCAATACACTCACTCTACGTATATACCCAACTTGTCAAAAGCTTCACAGCTAATATCTTTTCATCCATTCTGGTTTAGAAGGGAAAATAAAGTCTTCTCCCATCAATTGCAGTTATCTGTAGACAGCAACCTTTTCAAGTCTTTCACAGTGGCTTCTAAGTCAGATTAGCAGCAGGGTATTTTTCAGCAAAAGCAGAAGATACTTCTTTCCAGCAGAGCAGCAAGAGTTTCCTGAGTCACCACATCACCTGAACTGAATTGCTAATATATGAAGGATATCACTGCTCATCACAGCCCTGTATCTGTTTGGGGCAAATCTGTTCCCACTCGGTGTTGGCACAAACCCCCATTCTACCTGCAAGTGTCACTTGAGGATACAGAATTTCAATAGTAATTTTGCCTGTGGGTGGAGAGATAAATATCCAGTTTCTCTCTGAAGAGATGATATAAAAAATATGAAATGTTTTACAGCAGTCCAAACCAGTCCTTTTCCTGGCAATAACAAGGAAAAGACTTGGGTGTAGAAAAATTCTAACACACCCTTTGCAATACTATGACCTAAGTCTGATAAGGTACCAAACTGAAACTAAAGATTGTATTGAAGGACACTTACCTAAAGTCATAATCAATAAACACACTCCTTTAAGTAAGGCCACAGGTTTGATACTATTTCAAAAAATAGGAAAAACAGGACAAGGTTTATTGAACTTGATCAGTTGGAATAGTGCTATTAAATAAAAAGGAAGCCTGAGAAAACCAGATATAAAACTCCAAATGGAGACACTGCTGCTGGCATAACAAAATGGGAATGTGAAGGTACACAGCCTGAACAAGTTCAATAATTAGACAGTTCTCAGGAATAAGCAGCAATGTTTCTGACAGAAATGACTCCACCCTGAAGTGCCTCTTTTAAAACAATCTGATTAACCATGTAAGCTCTAATATGGGTCACTACCAGAAATAGTGAAGGACAGGCTTGGACAAAATCTGGCTGCCACTCTATAAACAGAAGAGCTATCAAGTAAAATGTACCTGGCTTTAATTTCAAGCAGTGTTCAGTGTCACAGGTGGAGTATCCCTGAGATGGTACAGCCAATACAGAACTTTGACAGTTCTACAAACTTATACCACAGAGACACCCAACAAATCATCTCAGTGAGAAATGCCAGGGCAGACTTCTCATCAAACCGTGATTTTTAGTCTAGGAAACTTGTGGAGACCCATGAAGGTCCTAAACATGTATTCTCCCTCACCTCTCCAGAGAAATGTTTCCTCTTCCCTCTACCTTCTTACTCTAGGCTGGAGAGAAAAAAACAAGATCTGTAGGGAATATCAGAGCAACTTAGTGATCAGATCTCTTTTCAGACTCAGCATAGAAGCTACTGAAAGCTTCCTTCCCTACCAGGAACTTCTCCATCCAGTAACTTCAGCATCTCTACACACTGATAGACAGTGTTCATTTTAGGTAAAATACTGGTATCCTACCAGAACCACAAGGTAAAAAAGTGGTAATTGAGCTTTGTGCTTACTCTTCCCCTTAACAAGATTCTTGAGCATCCAGACACACAATCCACTGTATGCTTTTGCTGAGTAAGGGAAAATACCCTGGCTGGATCAGTACTTAAGGGCTAAACTGGCTAGAAGAAAACAGCTAAAGTTACATATTTGTCCAGAAAATCAAGGGACTAAGATAGCAGCTTCTGATGCAGAGAGCGAGTTTCCCCAAAAAATACCTTTTTACCAACAACCTGATAGCCTTACTACCCTCTGCATGCTTCTACTGCTATTTGAAGTTCTACTTCCCACAGCACCTGCAGAGCCAATGAAGCACAGTAAGCAAGACTCATGCTTTTCTAGTTTACAATACCCACCAAAAAACCCAAACAACCAAAAACCTGGAGGCAACTAGGAGTCAGCACCAAGAGACTCCATTCAGTGGGGAGGAAAAAGAAAAAAAAAACCCAAATCCCCACTTTTGTGATGCAAGTTTTAACATTTGTGTCAAAGAATTAGGACAGAAGAGCTGAGCTGAACTTTCTCTTCTTGGCTCTGTCACCTGCTGCCCATCTGTTGCAAGGGAGCCACCTCTGTATCTCAGGTTGCCCTAGCCCATTTATTTTTAACAAACAGGGAAAATAGCCACCTGCCTCAAAGAGCTAAAAATTAGTCAACATCAGAAAGCACCAGGCTGCTCACAGACAACTGTGAAACAGAAGTTCCAAAAAACTCAGACACAGCCTTCCATCAAAGCAGAAGCCTCAGCTCTGAGGTTTCAAACAGCATTTTTCCTGTTCTTCTTGCAAGTTCATACAATACAATTCTAATGGCATGCGAAAGACCTCTTGACCTTTGAGGCAAGTGACTGTAACAGCAGATTGCAGACACTGTTTCCTCATTAACACAAACATGACAACAGTGACCTAAGTTGTTTCTTGCTTGCTCAGACTCACCTCAACCAAAGGCCTACAACTAAGTGGGCATATTCCCTTGCAAGTTAAGAATTACTATCAAAAGTAGTTACAGCAAAAGCAGTCTCACAAGTAGATAAACACCACAGCACAAATCCCAGGCACAACAACTTCAGGCCTTACTACTGTCTTCCCTGTTAGATGTCACTTGACAAAGACAAAATAACCCATGAAATTCAACTGGTAACTGAGGGCGCACCATCACCAGACCTTTCACTTTCTTGTTTAGAGTGAGACTTTCGAAATAGATCGTGCTGTGTGGAAACAGCCAAACTTTTCTGAAAAGAAACACTCTCTACTGAATAAAAAAAATATTTATAGGAAGTCACACAGACAGATCATGCCTGAAAACAAGAACACTAAAGCATCTTGTTTATTTTACCATTAAAAAAATCAACATCTTATGTCTTTCAAGTATCCAGTAAAACACCTGTCCCATGATGACAAAAGCGACTTCTCATGACAGTTAACTGTGAAACCTGAAAGATCTGCTTAACAAGTCTCCTTTAACTTTATTAAGTTACTGTAAGGCAAGTGAGAATCTGATCAGAATCATTATTAGATTTGCCTGGTTTGCATGCACATTTTCATCTTTTAGTACTGAAATATTCATACTTACATAAATGTTTCTACCTCCATGCTGTTTGAAACTTTCATGCAAAGACAAAAAAGCAGTAGAATTTATCTTCTTCAAACCCAAACATGCTATTTTCAACCAAAGTTTTTCAATACACTACACTTCAGTTGAATCTTGATAAGGCATTTAAATTCACTTAGAACTACAACCAACCCACCAAAAATGAACCTCCAGCACTTTTCTGTACATGAGTTACAGATGCCAATATATTCAAATCCTTTGGCAAGTTTAGGTCCTAAACTTCTAATAAAACCGGAAGACTGTTACCATGTCACACAACACTGAACGTTTTATTCAGCTTCTCTTCCACTCGTTTAAAACAAGTAAAGCTCAACGAATTTAAGAGGGAAAAAACCCCCCAAGACAGAAAGGAGAAGCCCCGAAGCCCTCGGCAGGTAGCAGTCCCTCAGATTCGACACAGCTGCCTGTACCCCTGACAAGTCTAAACGCACCGTTATGATAAAACGGCCCTTGGGCGGCAGAGCAGGGGCCCGTGTTACCCCTCCAGGACGGCGACACTGACAAGTTTCCCCGTCCTTGCGGCCCCCGAGGCGGCCCCTTCGGGCTGCCCCACGGGGGAGGCCGGGCCCGCCCGCCCCAGGCCGCGGCCGTGTGGCGCACTCCGTAAAGCGCCCGCCCGCCGCCTCCTCCGCCAAAAACACTCCCGGTGCCCCGCCAGCCGCCGCAGGACCGGGCCGGGCAGCGGGGCCCCTCTGCTCTCCCCGCCGCCGCCCCGGGGCTCTGTGCCCACTGCCCCGGGCCCGGCCGCCCTTTGTTCCGGCTCGCGGCCCCCGGCCCCGAAGGGGGGGCGGCGGCCCCGGCCCGCGCCCTTCCCCTGTACCCGGGTCCCCCGGAGCAGCCCCCCGGAGAAGCCCCCCACCGCGCGGAAGGAGTGGCCGGGGCAGCCCGCCCCCCTGTAACTTTTGTTACGGTGGCAGCGGGGAGGGCGCCCGGAGCCCCGGGGGAGCGGCCCCGGCAGCCCCAGGCCCCCCCCGTGCTGAGTCACCCCCCGGGGCTGCGCCCCCTCCCCACGCCCCGCGGACAATGGCGAGGGCGGGCCGTGCCCGGCCCTCCCCGCCCCGCGCGGCCCCCGCACCGTGATGTTGCAGTGGATGGTGAGCGGCGGCGGCGGTTGCGGGCTGGAGCCCGGCGGCGGCGGCAGGAGCACGAACTGGCAGTGGAGCTCGTCCAGCTTCCAGGAGACGATGCGGAAGCGCTCGTGGTCCTTGTCGAAGATGGACTCGAGGAACTTCAGCTCGGCCTTGAGCCCTGACACCGACATCCTGGCCTCATCTCCGGGCCCGGGCCTGCGCTGCCGCCGCCTCCCTCCGACTCAGCCGGCCCGACCCTGGCCCCGGCCGCGCCTGCGGGGCGGAAGATGGCGGGGCCGGGGCAGCCCCAGCCGGCGGGGCACGGCGGAGCTCCCTTTGTACCGGCCTCCTGCGCCCGCTCGCTCGCTTAAAAGGGCAACAGCGCAGTCCTTTCCCCTTCCCTTCCTCCCCGGCGGGCCGGGCCAGCCGCGCCAGCCGCCCCGCCCTCGCCCTGCCCTCCTCTCGGTAGCCCGGCCCCGCGCCCGGGACACGCGCACCGGGGCCGGCCCGGGCCC